>JASDQU010306456.1:23732-47386 GCA_032191745.1 Picea mariana | reverse complement strand
TCATGGACCCGCCATTGGCAATCATGATTTGAAAATTATTGATGGCATAGATATAACAATTAGTTTCTTGGGCAATGCGACGATGAATACAATTATGGGTGCTTCCATTGTCAACAAGGATGATGAAATTCCTATGCTTAATATAATGAATTAGCTTGAGGGTTTGGGGAGAAGAGAACCCAGTGAGAGCATTCAGGGAAATGACCGACTCAACTTTGGGAGGGTTGGAGGGTGGGGTCATGTCAATGGGTTCATGTGACTCGAACACAGGGGGGGCTCAACATCATCTTCTGAAACATCCTCCGAGATGGACATAAAAAGATTTTGTTCCTTACATTGTGCCCAAGAAAATATTTGTCATCACAATTATAACAAAGGCCTTTGAGTTGGCGTTCATCCATTTCTTCCCTGGTCAATTTCTAGATCTTTAGTGGAGTGGAAGGATAAGTGGGAGTGACTAGTTTAGGGTGAAGAATAAAGGAGGGTTTTCAAGTTTGAGAAGAGACAACCTCTTGTGCTTCCTTATCTCTTTTAGTATCTTCTACCCAACTCTAAGGTTGAGCCATGAGGACATGGGAAAAAATTTCATCCTTGAGGTCACTGATAAAACATTCTTGGAAAAAAGCATCAGACATGCCCTCTGTACGAAAATCTAGTCGCTCAAAAGTCGCTATAAAGTCTTCCACTATGCTAGATTGTTTCAACTTTGTCAAATGACCTAAATGGTTGGTGTCAGTGTTGTTGATGGGGCCTAAATCCCCTGTTTCAACAACAGAAACCAAACCCGCCACCGAGGACCAATTAGACTCTATAGTGTTTGGAGTGGAATGGTTCTCCAGATCTTACAATCTGGCCAAATTATCGATGAGCTTTTGTGTTTTTCTGGTGAATGCTCTTTCTTCGGTTAGAATAGTTTTTCTGTATTTTCTCTTAGGTGGGGCAGGTACAAGAGATGCAAGCTAGTATAAACCAACTTGACGAAGATAGGACAAGAGTTTTAACTATTGGGAAGGGGTTGAGCTTGGGATAACCCGCTACTCGAACATGCAGACAACAATCATATGCCAAAGGGGTTTAGTAATAATACTTTAACCGAAAGAGCATCTAACTGCTGTCTGAGACAACTACTTAGCAGAAAGAAGACTTATATATGATCAAGATTAGGGTATGAAAAATAATTTGTCTACCGAGACATTCATCACATAGATGCAGTAAACTACTTAGCATAGAGAAAGAAACACAACTATAATCAACGTTACGGTAAGAAAAATAATTCATCTACCAAAACATTCATCACATAGAAGCACAATGATTTACTTTCATCATTTAAAGCAAGGAACATTAAAACATTGCACCAGATAACTTGACAACATAATTAATTGCTCTTACTCATTTACTGCAACATTCATGGAACATGAAAGGAAATAATTCTTCTCCAACTCCAATAACATACATCTGATGAAAAAATCTTGTCTCTAGTCCAAAAGGACTTCTTAATTCGTAGCAGTCTCAAAATAATTATCAACAACCAAAAGAAAAGAGTTCTTACAACAACCATCGACCTTTTGACCATTGGTCGATGTTCCTATTTATAATATAAAGTCTTAATAGTAATTAACAGTAAAATACAATTTGAGCTAATCAAGAATCACCACATGGCGTCATCATCTAACATTCTTTCAACAGTCCATCTGAGTTGTTTCTTGAAAAGGGTGGACTCTTTCATAATCATGCCATCTGTTAAAAAGTTCTTCACAGGTGTTGGCCCATGGAAACCTGTGCTATTCCATTGGAGCCACATAGATTCCCCTGATATCTGCTGCGTGCGCCTGATATTTTGCGAGGCTGAAGTTCAACTTCTGAAGTATGGCTCTGGCTTTGATTGGATGTCCTGCGAACTGTGGTATTTTCCCAGGCTTTTCATTGGTGATCTTTGCACATTCTTCGGCCCATGAAGCATCCTGTTCGGCGCACAACGTTTAGGTTGATAAACATATCGGGGGTACCATACTCAGGGAGTCTGGTGTCTTTCATTACTTTATTGACTTTATCCCAGTGCTTTTGACATTTGGCCCACTGTTCTTGGATTTCTTCGTGTGGGATTTGAGACATTTTGGCCCAGTATTCAGCCGATAATTTCATGCGATTGAGACTGCTTTTACTTACTAGTCGAATGCCGTGGTGTTCCTTTTCTTGGCCTTTCTGGATTGCCTCAATAAACTTGATCCTCTCCACTGCCTGGTGTGCCTTCTCATACCACCACTCCGTTTCCTTACATGTCGTGAGTGCCATGAGAGTGTCTTCCTAGAATTCGGCTATATTCGAGATTAACAACTATATTTCCTTCTTGAACTCATTCTAAACTTTACCGAACTCATCTTTTAAATAAACAACTGTCTGTGTAGCACCCTTATAGTAATCGGAAAGATGGCACAAGTGTTCGAGCTCCTTTTGGGCAGTGACAAGTTCCTTTTCATCTCTCCTGGATCTGTCCTGGGCAGCCTTTGAGAGGGCTTTTCCCACACCAATTAGCTCATACGTACGGGAGTCGACTGTATCGATTAACTTCTCCTCAGTGATGACTATGATGGACTGATCCAGGGTGATTCTTCTCTTCTTTGCATTCCTCTGAACGATAGCCTTTCTTTTTTGATCATTGGAGATTGCATAGATGTCTGTGACCTCATCTACTGGGTATGGTATCTACTGATCACCCCATGTGAGATTGTTTCCCAAGCTTCCTGCAGTGTAAATTTGTTCGAGAGTGGGCTCTCAAACTTCTTCATTCTTCCTTGTAGATCCCACTTCCACTCGTTTCTCACCGGGGATCTGAGTGTTGGGCATGATAGAGGTGTCTTGTATGGACTTGTCAATTACTTGCTCATCGATCGTGGAACTGCCGACGTCCTTCTGCGGAGGCTCGTCACTTGGGCCTACATCTATTTTTGGTTCATCAGACTTTCTTGTGTGGAGATTACCTTCAGCTTCAGCTTCCTTTTGTGGGATTCCCTGGTGCTGAACTCCGGGCCCAGCAGAAGAGACCTTTTCGGGACTTGGGAAAAAGGTCTTTTTGAGACCTTCTTCTTCTTGGATATGCACCGGGGTGCCATGAGAAGGCTCCGTGCTCTTGTCATCACTATATATATGTATTAACATGCTCAAGGGGTTGGGCGCTTGTTTCTTTATTGACACCCGACCCGTCTCTGGTTGAGCTGTTCATTCTCCCAAGAGATCAATTGGCGATATCGTAGACTCGGGATTATCCAACCCATTGGTACCATTGGTAGCTGTGAGACCAGGATTGCTAGGTTCTATCAGAACTCTCTGGACGGTAACTGAAATTCTGGGACTTATGGCAAGATGTGGGTTATCCTGCATCCGTTTCATTAGTAGCTGAGACTGCTGGTATAAAAGTGTGCCACTTTCTTGAGCTGTTTCATCTTCAGGGAAAACTCTGATTTGTACTGGGGATCCCTGATGAGTCTTTGTGACCTCAATGTCTTCCTGGGGGTTATTTGTTTCTTCCTCCAATTCATATGCTACCGATGCTTCAGGGTGTTGGCCAACTCTTTGAATTGCTTTCTCCAAAAGCGTGGCCTACTCTTCATAGCTGAAAGCTCTAAACTTGGTTCCTCTAGGATTGACCTTTCTGGTTGCCACTATATCCCAGTCTTGAGAATTCTCGATGAATATTTCATCCTCAAACCGATCGTGGGCATAAGGCCAACGAGATGATACCCGTGATGCGTGTGGTAGGACCAATAACTTGGGATCGTGTTTGTGAAATCGACTAGTTTGGAATCGAAATTCCAATTGACTCAGCCCAAGTTGTTTAGCATGTGCGGTGTCTTTGACCATGCAGAAGCTGATATGGAATCCATATGGTATGAAAGCCCTCTTCTTGTCTTTCACTAAAGTTGCATTGTATCCTTGTATGATGGTTTGATAGCATATTTCTCCTAATACTAGCCAGTCGGGAACATAAAGGGGTAATAAATGTGGTGCCCCTGTGGCGCCGAAAATCTTGATGTAGGTTTCCCGTTCGTCTAAATACCAGTGACCAATTTTGGCTATGACCTTCTTTTCTTTGTATGATAATCTAGGGCATTCTCTTTTAAAGAGTAAAAATTAAATGGGTGCAATAAAATGATCACAAATAACAACATAGGATTTCTTGTACCTGTTTTCCCACATGATGTTGTAGTATACATGGACTGCGAGCTCCAAAGGGTGCCAATTCAAGTTCATCCTAGCAAAAGCGTTCCTGGCACAGATGACATCCAGTAGATATGAAGTCATGTAGAAGGCAGGGGTATCTCCTTCCTTTGGCGCCTGAGCTTCTCTTATGCATGTGCTCAATTGTTTGGATATGATAGCACCCCAATTGAAACCGGTACCTGAAATGACGACTGTAAAAGCCGGAGGCATCCAAGCTTCTGAAAACCGGGAGCAGTCTTTCTCCCCATGTAATATGCAGAGAAGGGCCATGAGATATGCATATGGTTCCCTGAGATTGACCATCGGGTACTAGCCAGAAGTTTGGTTGATGAATTTCTCGTCTTCCCTCCACCAGGATGCCAAGATTTTTCTAGTGTCATGAGAGGCATAGAAACTCACCACGAAATAAGTGCTCAACTTTTGTCCGGACTCATTGAGTTTGTAGTATTTCTGAAGTTATGATGGCAGGAAAACCTCGACGCGTTCGCCATTGTCATCATTAATCGAACATTTCTGTGCATCGGTGTGATTAATGAGCCACTTTAAGAGCTTGATGCAAGGAAAAACTGGAGATCGGCTTGCCACCATGTGCAGATAAGCCTTGTGAATGTTTGGGAGGACCTTGTCATCAAGCTTCCTTGTATCAGGGTCACTGTGCGGAGTATATTCAAGGGGCTCTTTTCTCTTGATCTTCTTGAAGACTTCTTCCCAGTGAGGAAACATCGTCTTTTCTCCAACACTTACTTCTATATCCTCGAAAGCTGGGGCTGGACAAAGGGCTCCTTGGTGATCGCCTTGATGATGGACACCGGCTTAGGAGCGAACTCTAACTGTCTTGCAACCATTGGGGAGGAGATTTCTCCTATTTTCGATTCTTTGCAGCTTTGTTGCCCATAGTGATTTCCTGGTGGATGGCTTCTTTGGAGGAATTATACCTGTAATCAAAACCCCCTTTAAACACATATACAGAGCAGCATTGGGTGCGGACATATACAAATGAAACATAAATCCATAAGTGAACCCATACCTGCAATGCTTGCTAAGAAAACTGTTTAATACTCACTGGACTTCAGATGCTTCCCCTAGACTGGTGGCTTCATTCTCCCATTGGTTCTGAATTCCTTGTTGCGTAGAGTGGAATCACACAAAGGACTTGAAAGAATATAACTGGGAGATACTACCAGTCATATCAATTAGTTAATACGGGTGATAAATGCAGATTTCAAAATATAACACTATCAGATTTCTACCACTGAGAATTAACTGGTTGACGGCGGAGGTGCGGGTGGAGATGCATCGTATTAGTGAGTTTATCATTTCCCTTTTGATTCGCGCACGAGCTAGTAACTAATGCACGATCTATGAATTAACTAAAGCTTTGAATGCGAAGTACTTGACACAGCTAGGGGTTAAACGTCACGTCATGTCTTACCTTCATCGGAAGATCGACTACTATTTTAGATTGTTTATTAACATTTTCTATTTTCTTGATAAAACTCCCGGTACGCTTATGATTGCGCTTGGGATAAAACTCGGGCGTCGGCGGTGGAACTCCTCTTTTGTGTGACGCTTATGATTACACTTCTTTGTCGAAGCCAAAAGGACCGACGTTTGGAAAAATATTTTCAGAGACTATATGCGTAAAAGAGATGCTCTTATCGGTCGATGCCAATGAACGTCGACATTTGGTTGCTTTGACTTCCCATACAATTTCTCTACCTTAATATTTCACTGATGCCGAACTTCTCAAGTAAGCTGGGAGAAAACTGGGTCGCTGGTCCCTTGATCAGTCGTGGTGTTTCTCAAGATGGTTCTTAATATGTTGAAGAGAAACTGAGATATGAAACATATCAGATAAGAAGGTTATCAAGCTTAAACCACGGTGAAAACAATCGAAGGTAGAAGACAAGGTGGTACCCAAAAGGAAGTGGTCAGGGTGTGTTGAGCACTCAACAAGTGTCAAAGTGTTCATAAATCTCTGCCAAAAATTGTGTCCAAGCCACATACCATTGGCGAGCATTTTTCTCCATTGCCACCATTGCCAACGTTCTTGATCTAGATGGAGAACACCATACCAAATTTTGTCCAACTGATCTATAATGCCATACAAAGAGAAATAATGTTCCATTTGAGTTACCCAAACAGTGGGATCTGAGCCATCAAATTTGTTCACATCTACGCATGGAAGGCGTAGGTCATGTTGAAAGTGATGGGGATGAAAATTCGGGGAATTAGAGGAAGTTTCACCTTCAAAGTGCAAAGGTGGGTCAGAGGAGGGAATATCTACAGGGATATTCAGCTTGGCGTAAATCATGCTAGTGAAGGATTCAAGCTGGGTAGCGAGGTCCTGTTTGATGGTTTCCATTTTTGTGTCTATGGGGGAATGCATGTTTTTATTGATGGTGGAAAAATTGGTGTCTATGGAGGAATGCATGTTTTTATTGATGGTGGAAAAATTGGCATTGATCTTCCTAACTTCCTATTGGGTCTCTATGAAATTAGAGGACAAGGAATGGAAGTGAGATTCCAAGTCTTGGCTACGGGTGTGGGCCATGATAAAGAGGGAAAATGAAAAGGGATAGATGGGATCACATAGAAAATGGTTTATGGATGAAGTGTATCATGATGATCAGGGCAAAAAGGGGAATCCAATGGGGTAAGACCCAAATAAAGGTGTTAGAAGGGGGTTAGGTCCACGTTTTTTTTTTTTTTTTGAAAAATGATATGTGTGAATGCGATAAGGGAGAAGAGAGGAATCCAATGGGATAGGGCTCAAATAATGGTTAGGTCCAAACTTTTTTTTTATACTCCTACGGGGTTATACTCCGATCTGAAGAATATTGCAGTGTTGAAATGCCCAAATTCTTAACAGGAAGAAATGTGTAGTAATTTCGCAACTCGAATGCATGAGGCATAGTTGTGCAACAATAGATCTTGTATGTTATGTTTTTGTTTCCATCCCAAGGGTTAGGGTATGCAGGGTGTCTATAGACAAGGGTTGTCAGCACAAAAGTGATCAGACCAGGGTCCTCTTCAAGTTGCCAACAAAAGGTACCGATGTAGTCTAGTGCACTGGAGTTTTCATCTTCCTGGGATGGAAGAAGTCTCATCCAAAGCACAAACGAGATTAATATGAGAGGGGAGGGTAAAGAGAATAATCAGAAAAATCTCCAAAGTATCAATATCCATATCATTTCTGCACAATATAGCTTAAACCTGCTGTAGTCCTAAACATTTCCTAATTGAGAATGGAGAAACATAGTTGTGTCGACATTCACATGAAAGCTATAATCATTTAAGCATATCAAACATAAAAGATAACATATAATAACATTCAATAGAATTAGAAGGCTAAATACACAAGAGATTTTCAAAATAATTGGGTCTCCCACTGTATTATCATATAACATGTTTCTTCTCAAAATACAAGATCAGCTTGAGTCACATATACAATTGGTCATGCCAAAGATAATCAACAAGTGCTTCTATCACTGTGAGACAAGGTTATCTTAGTCCCTTTCTCTTTTCAACCCTACAATACTACATGAATCTCTTACATTATCATTTGGGTTCATATCCCAGATCTCCGAATTTAGCTAAGCTGACAACAACAATAAGTCGAACTAGACTTCGACTTGGACTCGACCTTTCCCAACCTGTGTAAGCTTAACCAAAATTCCCAACCTGTGACCTTGTTACAATCATATTGATCCCATATCTATAACCTGATTTAGTCTTGCTAGTTGAGAACCCGAGAGTTCTCTCTTCTTCTTGATTTGGTTGCAACCTCTTTCTCCAAAACTAGTGTTGCACTATCCTTTCAACTATTTCTTGTTGCGCATTCCCTTTTCTCTGCTTTCTGTTCCTTCCTTTGGTTAACTGTTTGGTTCCAAAATATCTTGCACAACTTCTGTTCACCAAAACAAAGCTATGAAATATCCTACACAACTTCTATTCATCAAAAAGAAGGGCCCAACAAGGTTTTTCCATGTGCTATAGCTCTCTGATATATGTGCAGGGTGCAACAGTAGTACTTGACCCAATATCTCAGGGAACCAACTAAGGAGGCTAGACCGTTCCCTTAGTTGTACTACCCAACTACCCAGGTACTAGAGAGTATATTCCTGAGTGTTGTTCTCAGTGGCACTATAGGAGTCAGTCGACCGATCGATTTATCTATGAAGGGATTCAAGAGATGTAGGCTGATCCGTATACAGGTGTTGTTTGATGCGCTACCAGTTGAAGGGGTATCAATAGGGGTTACAAGGGTCGTCAACAAATGTGTGCTTAAGTACCACTTGTATTTCCTGCATGTATGACTCGCCGACCGAGGGTTTATGCACTTAACGATAGATATATGTAGCTTTAAGATGCTGAAATACGTCTCTACCCTAAAAAAAAAAAAAACCCACAATTTTCTACCAAGGAAAGTTCTTTGATACCACTTGTAGTATTCCAGATATAAAATAGCATGCAGAACATAAATATTTTAGCTAGAAATGGCAGAACACAATGATATAACTAGAACAATCCAGAATAATACCAGAATAACACAATAAAGAGCACCTTGATTAATGATATAAATGTTTACTTGTCTCTTTGAGGGGGAAACCTCCAGCAAAGCAAAGCTCTATTACAATAATATCCAAGACAAAAATTTTCATACGCTCTACTCCTATTTATACTAAATCTGTCTATCCAAAAGAACAATCTAGAGGAAGATCCTTCTAGAAGAGGAATGTTCTATTAGGTCTTCTTACATTTGACTTATTATTCCTTATTGATAGGCCTTATTAATATTGGCCTTTATTACATGGAAATAGATTATTCTACCTACGTGAGGGGTTAGGGAGGTTAGGTCCCTAACAATCCTTCTACGAAGGATTTCTTAGTCACCTCTATTTTTTTCAATCAGGTTCTTCTATGATGGAAGTTGGTTTAAGCTAGGAAGGATTGCTTAATTTGAAGGATCAACCAAATTCATGTTTGTATATTGATTAACAGTGCAATCCATATGATTGGTTGTTGGTATGATTGATTATCTTCATTATATCACACTTAACTGATCACTATCTTATTTTATGAATGCCTTGTATGTAGACACCAATCATTGAATATTTTTCTTACTTGAGAAAAAGGACAAATCTTGGGAAAAGGAAATCCATAGAAAAATTGATATACCCATGGGACATAGCGCTTGGAAACCTTGTTCAATTTTTTTTTTTGAATCCCACTTTGAAAATTTTCACACATTTTCTATTTTTAGTCCTTCTTTTTCTTCTGTGACAGTTAAAAGCTACCTTATATCTTGAATGATTTTCCTACAATACATGTATATATGTTCGATTGATATCATATGCTTGACTTGAAATGGTGATGCTTTGAAATAGTTTGCAGGACCATGTCCACTACAAATAATTGCAGATTCAATGAATGGTCACATCTCAACTTGCAATTGATGGTTTGCATTCATAGGACATTTTTCTCTTAAATAATTTCACAATGATGAGCCTACACCACAACGAACTTTACTTAGAACACACGCTAAAGGATAATGTAGGAATGGAGAAAATATGCAGAAGAAGGAGAAAAGGAAGCAGTGTTAAGTTTTTAACTTTCTTGGAACACAAGGCCACAAGGATTAGATAGTAGGATTTGAGCAATCAAACGTGAAATTTAATTCTCAAATAGCCTAGTGCCGAAGCCCATTTAGATGATTTTCTATGTGTTTGGTGTTTCACAGGTATTAGTCTTTTCCAAGAGGCTACATGGATATTTGTTGCATTATGATGTACAAAAGTTTTAAGCCACATGCAATGCTAACATTCACTCTTTCTTGTTCATAATATTTTTCTGACTTACTAACTATATTTTACTCCTCTCTTTTTAGAGTTTTGATCTTTCATTTGTATTATGGTTTCGCGCTAAGCTTTATCTTTTTCTTTTTGGACCTTCATTCCACCTTTGTTTTTAAATGTGGACGCAAGGTTTTGTTTGGAAAATTCTCTTCCCCTAAAGGCAACCTTAATTTTTGATTCATTTGCTTTGAATTACTTGATTGTGGTTGATTGTGTACATGTTTCCTAGACCTATTGTCCCACTTTGGTAGAGAAATGCACATAATAAATGCCCGAAGCAATCTGCATTTCTTTCCTAGTTTATGAAATGAACTGAAGATAAATCATGGATGTTTTAGAATAGTTTGCGAGTGATTGGACCATGACTTGAAAAATTGATTAATAAATGGTTATCCTTGCATTATGGTGGGTAAGAAAATCTCATGTGACATGGGAACCACCCATACACTTAGCAACTACTCACATGAAGGGTGAAAAGTCGAAATTCGTGACATAAAAATCAAAAGAGATTATTTTAACTATCTAGTTGTAGTGAATCTATAAGAAAATCCCAATAAAAAAATAAAAAAATAAAAAAGAAGACCACTACTTTCCCCATCCACCAAATGCTAAGCATATATTAAATCAACCAGGAAGGACTAGGAAATGACGCAAAGTTAGAATAGGGGACATGCATATATCTATGCCGAGGATATGGACACTTGCTGACAACAGAGAAAGGTATGTGACTCTATGGCGACTCCATCGAGAGTATGGATGCTTGTGGACAACAAAGAAACACCTGATGGATAACCTATTTGTGGCTAGTGCAAATCATTTATATCTCAAATTTATATCGACCCTATGATGAATATGTCATCTTGGATCATTAATGCAATTTAAGGAAATAAATCTTATCATCATTCATCGTATTAATACAATGGACAAGCTCCACTAGCTAGCATGCAAACATCACCAATGAATCCACCACAATTATGAGTTTCAAGTACCTTCATCACACTTATTTCTAAATGACCTTTAAGGTAAGAACATCATCATTTTCATTTTATTTTCATAATTCAAGGAGGACTAGTAGAGATTCTAGCTTCATCCATTGTGTTTCCAATTGTTGAGGCCTCAATGACCCCCCAAGTCCACCGACTTAAGGCCCCTCTTAAAAATTTTCAAATCAAACTTGTCAACTGTTTCATTCATTGACCATGTTATCTTGTTTTTTTTTAATCATTGAGCATTTTCTATTTGAGTTTTTGATTCTTGTTCTATTGCATTTTGTTTTGGTGCAACTCATGTTGCAATCATGATTGATTATGGTGGTAGTCTTGTCGAGTTTGTTGGTGTCACAAGTGGTTCTTTTTGCAAGTCTTTTTTTCACTTCTTGGTTCTTTGACTAAACCTAACCCTTGAAAGTGCCATATAGTGCCACCTAGGTTGATTCTAGCATACACAAGGAATATGCTAGCTCTAAATTGTTTTCCAGATATAATTGACACTTTTTCCAAGTGCTCTAGATGTCAGTTGGCCATTTTCATAGGATAAAATATCTTAACTATTGATGGATAACCCAAGTTTCAATTAGCATATTGAAAGCCTATGTATCCTATATGTAAAAATAGTTGATAGAACTAAATTTAGGTAAAGGAGTGGAAAGAACGGGGCCTGAGATTCTATTAAAAAATGCTTTTGTGCATAATTGTGAGTATTGGTCCAAGTGAATTTTTACTTACAGAATAGGCTTATTATATTTTTTTTGGGATTACACACCCAACACAACAAATGGAATCTGAATTTGAGGTCAAGAAGTACAAGAATTTATATTGAGGATTTCCTGTCAACCCAACCTCGTTGCTTATGAAAGCCGCTGGAAATATATCAAATGGGGTTGTGTGATCACTCATCATAAATCCTCACCTATTCTTTCCCCACCACAAAATATGGCATCTCAAATAGATAATGTGTGAGCAAACTGCAAGTTTTCCAAGCCGAAAATAGTTAGGATACCCTATCTACTTTTCCAAATGTTGATGCCTTTGCATGTATTGAAAGGGAGTTGGAATTTCCATTTAAGTCGATTTTCTTGGATACTTCAACATCCCCTATTGTAGCAACAAGTTAAGGCCAAGTTTATAAATATTTATGAAGATAATTTTGACAAATGGTTGTTGTTAAAGCGTAGAGGCCTAAGATTAAAGAATCCCTTGGGTTAGATTTCTACTTGGTGCGTGGCTTGGTTGAACTAGACTATTTCAAGTGAGGAAGACTTTCATCAATGTCAAGAAGAGGCTATATTAGAATGAAGATAACTGATTATGGAAATCACTTTTGTAATGTATGTTGGATAAGATACATTCATACTTAGATAAACAATGGTCTCAGATTCTTTACTTTATGATGCCCAGACCCATCATGTAGTGTTTTTGTAGGTGAATATATGGTACTTTATCTAGTCTTTGTTTGATCTAGGTGGATATCGGTGGCCACCCATGAATTCCAACTCGCTCAAAACAATTTTCTGGCAATTTTGGTAATTTACTATTTCTTGTAGTTTTTAACTTCCGGGGCCATTTTGAGGGCCTAAATGAATGTTTCTTTGGGATAGATATTCTCAATGATAGTCAAAGGCTCTAATTGATCCCCCTAAATGAATCTCCTTGACAATACCTTTCCAATGAGCTATCGTGCGCCCCAAACGAAGATCGTATGCCAAAGTTACGCCCTCGGGAAGTTGATACACCAAACTACCCAAAACAAGGTCTACAAAATTGTTGGCTTTTCATCTTCTGGGGTTACGGTTTTGGATTTTTTTTATGATAAAAAGGCCTTTGGAGCCTCATTGTAAAATCATCTTCTTGCTAATGCGGGTAGCAGACACATCTCTTCTTAGAGATAAGCTGCCACCATTCTAGCGAGTCTTTCACTCTGTATTTTTACAGTCTTTGTACATTTTCGCTCATTAATAGAAAATTGTGTATTAGTGTATCTATGTGTTTATGGTTGCATCTCTGATACATTTCTATTATGTTATTGGATATTCAAAATATCTCTGTACACTATTTTATTATATCTCTGCTCTCATTTCGTGATGAAAATAATCTGGATAAGTGTTGTCAGAGTAGGCTGCCCTTGATCATTTTTTTTCAGTGCATGTCCTCGACGAGGTTCGAGTATAGAAAGTTGGGTCTCGAGATTGTCTCTCTTGAAGAAAATTTCTCTCTCACACCCGAGAAACCCTCCATGGCAGAAGAAAAGAAAAACGATGGAGCAGATGATTCTATCAATCTGTTGCTTGAGCAAGCTCTCATGCGACAAAGGGACGAAATGATGGAGAATTTTTCCCAAATCCTTCAACGCCTGCCGATAGCAACATGCACATCTTCATCAAACAACCACTTTGGAATCACCTCTCCTTTCAAGGTATAGGTTAATTTTGATATTCCTATATTTGAAGGGCAGATAGATGCGAATGCCCTAGACAAATGGTTAAATCTGTTAGAAGGTTATTTCTCTGTTCATGTTTTTTTGACAGAGAAAAGATCACCTTCGCACTCCTTAAATCTCTCCCCCATGTCAAACTTTGGTGGGAAACTTACTGGGAGAAAATTGCCACAGAGGAGTTTGGAATATATGGGGCCAAGCCCACTTGGGATTTTTTTGTGGATGTGATAATGGAACAATATTACCCTATTAGCAACTATGAGGACCAGTACATGAGATGGACCACACTGCGACAAGAGAGGGGCCAAGAAGTTTCGGAGTTCACCAATACCTTCCATACCTTGCACACCAAGCTGGGATCAAAGACTCCGAATGACATTTGGTTCTGAAATACCGTGGGGATCTACACACATACATCCAAACTGAAATGGACTTTTTGGACATCTCATTACTCGGTGCTGCTTATCGATATGCTGTTAAAATTGAGCAAAAATTTAAGCACCAGATCAAACGAGAGTTTGGGTCTGCAAATTTTCAACAACCAAAGTATGATAAAGAAGGCCCTAACAAACAGTCTCCCAAAAACCAGTCCAAACCACAGGAAAAGAAGTGTCACATGAAGACAAAGAAGGACACCAGAAAATGGTGCGGTTTCCACAAAGTCCCTTGGCACAACACCGAGGAATGTCGCTCAAAACAGTCATTGGTGGATGATATCAAAGACAAGGAGCTGAACCCTAATTCAAAATCTGATTCTAAAAATACTGGTACAAGACAGATCATCGACGCAGACCCCACTGCTATTGTCATGACAACAAAAATTCAACCAGAAGAACCAACAAATCCGGAAGAGGGGGAGCGCCTTTTTCATTCATAGATGTGGGTGAAGGGGATCCCACTACATTTTATTGTTGATAGTGGAAGCCAGAAGAACCTCATCTCAGCAGAGGTCATCAAACAATTGGGATTGTTGACAACACCACACCCACAACCATACAACATCGGGTGTCTTCGCCAGGGACGAGATCTCTGTGTCAGCCAATAGTGTTGATTGTCATACGACATCCAACCCTTCATGGATGATGTATTATGTGATGCTGCCCCACTGGATGTCTGTGATGTTCTCTTGGGCCAACCATATATGTGGAAGCACCATGCTGTTTATGATTCTCGACCTCGAAGTGTCATTGTTTCTCTAGGGGGTCATCTCTACAAAATACCAGAGGTAGTTCTGACTACTTTTCCACCTAAACAATGCCACAAGGTAGTATCTCATACTACAAAATTCAGCTTCTTCATAATCTATTCAAAAGGTGAACAAAAGGATACTACAACCATTACAACCTTGACCCAAGCACCTTCTATCCAACAGAAGCAGGTCGACAATATTGCAACAAAGTGTAAGGATTCCTTCTACACATAGACATCTCATGTAGCCAGACTGGTTAAAAAGCCCGACCCTTCCAGCCACATGTTCATGAAAACCTTCAACAAGTTAAGCAACACAACTTCTCCAACAAGGCAAGCAACTCATCAAGATGCAGATTCAACAAATGCTTTTCCCTCTCCCTCGGGCACTCAATGCAATGGAGACCATTGCTTCCTAAGGAGGGAGGATAATCTAGGTGGATATCAGTGGCCACCCACCGTTTCCAACTAGCTCAAAACAATTTTTTGGCAATTTTGCTAATTTACTATTTCTAGCAGTTTTTAACTTCCCGGGCCATTTTGAGGGCCTAAATGAAGGTTTTTTGGGATCGATATTCTCACTGATAGCCCAAGGCTCTGATTGATCCCCTTAAATGAATCTCCTCGATGATACCTTTCCAACGAGCTATCGTTCTCCTCACCAAATGGAGATTGTATGCCAAAGTTACGCCCACGGGAAGTTGATACACCAAACTACCCAAAACGAGGTCCACAAAACTGTTGGATTTTCATCTTCCAGGGTTAGGGTTTTGGATTTTATTTATGATAAAAAGGCCTTTGGAGCCTCATTGTAAAATCATCTTCTGGCGAATGCGAGTAGCGGACACATCTCTTCTTAGAGATAAGCTTCCACCATTCTAGCGAGTCTTTCACTCTGTATTTTTACAGTCTTTGTACATTTTCGCTTATTAATAGAATATTGTGTATTACTGTATCTCTGTGTTTATGGTTGCATATCTGATACATTTCTGTTATATTATTGGATATCCAGGATATCTCTGTACACTGTTTTATTATATCTTTTCTCTCATTTTGTGCCGAAAATAATCCGGATCATTGTTGAAGATAGAGCGAAGTATACATGGCATCTTTGGAGATCGGATGTTGAATACAAAGGTGCATTAACCAAGGTTTCAAATGGTGCATCACATGAAATGTTTGTTTCATGTGATACACAAATGAAAAACGTTTTTTTTTTTAAATGGGCACATTAAGACATGTTTTAAAGGGGCACATAAAGACATGTTTCCAAACATATCACACTCGGAAAATTTATTTAGTGTGATACACATAAGATGGGCTTCCAAAAGCATGTTGCACCCAAAGTTTTGTCTCATTTGATACATAACAGACAATTTTAAAAGTATGTTTCACTAAAGTATGTGAAATCAAGAAAATAAACACCGCGAAATCTCCTGAAATGATTATTTCCCACAACATATGAAGACGTGGGGTGGACAAAAGATGAGCTGGAAATAAATTTGAGATTTCCCATGATGTGGAGAGTCTACATGGAGTGTTGGCATGCAACAAAAGAGTGTGAGGTTGTTGGATCAGACAAGCAAGTGGACAAGCGTAGAAAGAGATAATTCTCCCCAACAACGACATATATAAAAATGAGCTCTAAGCTCAGAACAAGAGTTATCTAGTTAGTGTGTGAAACAATCGATTGGTTATCAATATCGAGCTCACTCTGAGACTTTTTTAGTCCTATTGTGTTCAGAATATATTCTTGTGTCTTTGTTCTATCTGAATCCTAAGGAAAGCGCCTGGTGCATTCTGTTGTATTCCCATTGTTTTACATAGTAATGATATGAATTTCTATGGCTTTCCTAAGCAACTATTCAGTGCATTGTATATATCTGTGTGATGGAATGCTCCCAATAATAAATATATGGAAGTTTTGATCTATTTTGTGTTTATTGTGAATGAGCTAAATATGTGTGTGTATTGTTCTACTTCTTAGTCCTAAAAATAGTCTTCCAGACATGAGTTCCATGGATGCCAATAGAAATAGTGTTTCATATGTTTAATCCTCCATCCCCAACACAAGACCTTATGGTCTTTGTGATCCTCTCTACATCTCAGGTGAGACCTTCCTCAGCCTTGGCCAAGGATTGATATGTTGGTGTTTAGGATTTTTTTTGGACATGCTCTGGACGAACCCTGGGTCTAAAACTCCCCGGTGTTAAGAAGGTTAGCACATGCACAAGTGTGGAGAGAAAACAATGACACAACAACCAACAAATGTTTCTATTATCGAGACCTGAAGTCTTGTTGAGATCTATGGAGGAAAATAAAAATTATTTGAAATCCTTCTAAGGAAAATATTCAAGACTGGATAGACGTGAAAGAAGACGAGTTTTCCCTGCGAGAGATACAAGGATTGTGGGTGAAATTGAAGGAATAGAAAAGATGATATCTTTACTCAAACATTCACGAGCTATTCTTTGTATAATTTCCATGTCTGTTGCATGAATGGTTAAAGAGACAAGCTGAAATCAATTCGGTCACGTTACCTGTGGAGTTGATAGTTTGGGATCAAGCCAAGATTGATAGTTTGAAGGTGCTAGATAATAAGTGGACATGGGTATTTATTTTTGGTTCACTTGAGTGAAAGAAGGAAACATTATTGAATTCACTATAGAATATAATGATTCTTTCAGTGAGGCTAAAAGAAAGTTTGAGTAAGGTCCAAGAAAGAGGATTCTAGAAGAAATTCCACTTTGGATCAAGATGTTGTGCATGGAAAGAAGAATGATGCATATGGATCCTGACAAAATGGTCGAGTAAACCCCCTAGCACTAGGTGGGGGGATTTGGAAAATGTGGGGGAAAAAGATCCAGGAGATGGATCTAGTGAGGAGGATCCAAGAAGTTGTTGAGATGAGGTGAGGACTAGAATGGTCCCAGAAGAGAAGAGGAGAAAAAGAGTTGAGAGATACGTAAGAAGAGTTGAGTTGAGGGAGAAAGTTGAGAAACAGAGTAGAGAAGAGTTAGAGAATGTTGCATAGTAAGATTTCGTGCCTAGAATTAATAGGAAACTCACACCAAACAATGGTGTGGGTGAGGATGTTGTTCCAGAGTAGAGCACAAGTGAGGACAAGCCTACGAAGAGGATTTCCGTGGAAGATACCAATAGTGACAGTATTGGTAGTGAGGGCCAAGGTGATAAAGCCCGTACCCTTTGGCTGTTGTGGTATGCCACAACATTAAGAGAGAAGATATCACACATGTGTGGTGAATGGGTGAAAATTTGTGGTTCCCCCATAGGCTCGGAGGAGGAAGTGCCACATGGTTATGCACTGACAAAAAGATAAGTTGTAACGTACTACCGTGAGGCGTAAAATCATAAGAGAATTTGGCTCTCATCATAGTGGAAATGCGATGAGAAGAAGAGAGGATGGTGCACAGAGAAGTTGTGTGCCGATTAGAGAGAACGATTCTACGCAAGGTGGTAGAGCACAAATAGGACCAGTAGATGGCACATGTAGTGGAAGTGCACAAATCGACCTGGATGCAAGAGAAAATGTTTGTGGTGTGCAATCAGTTCAGGAAGAGGGCATAGATTGATGGTGCACTAGAAGAGAAGGAATATGGAGGGTCCCTTGGTGGAGGGGGAGATGAGTTGATAGTATTGGATGATATTGCATGAATGCAAGTAGATATCTCTTTAGGTCACCTCACGAGAATTTTAAGAAGAAAATGGTATTACCCTCCCTTTGTACCACCCCCCTTTGGCATTTTTCATCAAGAAAAAAAAACAACAATTAGTGAAGAGATTGGAGTTGAGGAAATAGAAGAAGAAGAAAGAAGTGACGAAACAAGTGAAGAAGAAGTTGAAGTCAACAATACTTTACCCCAAACAATAGTATTGTGGAAATATACAACCCATAACATCTAGAAAGGAGGAACTGGTTCTAGTTTGAAGATGGAAAATCAAGATAGTAGACTGAGGTTTCTTGTGTTCCATGGAATCGGTAAGGACGATGCAGAGAAACACTTGTTCACCTATGAATAAATCTGGCCTGTAAAAAGAGTTATAGATGACACTGACAAGATCGCGCAACTCACAACTACGTTAAGGGATAGGGCCCTAACGTGGTACATGAAATATAAGGCTACTGCACCAACAAGACATGTGAGGTCCCTGGCTGAGATCAAGCTGGACCTGCTTCAGGATTTTCAAAAGCTGAATTTAGAGTCCCAGTGCATTATGAAAATCAAGGAAATCAAGCAGAAAGAAGGAGAAACCATTTGGGATTATGACCAACAGTTAAAAATAAACCTTTCTCCTTCTGAAGGGTCCAATGGTGCAATGACTCTATATTTTCCTGATTCAAAATTCATTTTTCTTGTCTTTAGGTTGATTATAGCCTGGTTATCGAATTGCCAATCCAATCCAAGTAAGGATGGGTAAGGTGTTGTGCCATCCACTATCTATATTACTTCAAAATCTACCATAGTGTGCACTCCATCCAAATCTACTATCACACCTTTAAGTCTTCCAATAGGTAACACTCTGAGTTGATTTTCTAGTTTCAAGTAGACATGTGAATAGACTAGGGTGGGTTCCCCCATACACTGCCATGTCTTCTTAGGTAAGACATCTACTTCAGAGCCTAAATCCAGTATAACATCTCCCATTTTGAAATCCCCAATGTTGGCATTCAGTCTGAATTCTCTGCTTGTCCTTATTCTTGTATGAATATGATTGATTGTTTTCTGCTCTAAATTCCCTTCTACCCATGTGTTACATCTTTCTAACATATTTTGTAAGACCTTAACATATGATGGATCATTCAATAACTTAACACAAGATTGCAGAAAAGTATTTGTGGTACTGACTTGATCTAAAGGTTGTTCTTTATTGGTATGGTCCATTGAGAATGGCATCCCATATATCGGTGGGTTTTGAGTTTGCTGCGTGAATGATGTAGATGCAAAATTTTGAGACACTCATGTCTAGCCTCCTTAAATGTTTCCTTTTTTTTCCACGTGTAAAACTGCTTTTGTGGATCAGTGTTCTTCTTAACCCATTGGTGCTAAGATGGATCTCGTGTTACTGCATCAATTCATGTCTTGGCTCCTCCTTGAGTGACTATATTGATGTTTCTCCCATCATCCCTGGTTTCTGCAAAAATCCATTGGACATTTTGGTGGTTTTGGTTCCTTTTTTCCTGGATCTTCCCCAAGAGTCTTGGGTAGTATTCTGTGTCATGGTCTGCTGCGCGACAATACATACATGTTGCTGATGGGAGTGGACAATCCCTTTCATAATTCCTTGGTTGTTGGTAGTTGTGGAACACTACTGGTCCTCTGCCTCGTCCAAATCCTCCTCTGCCTCATCCTCCACCTATGTATCTATCTCGATATCCTTCTGGTGCGTTTTTCTTATGTACCTAGTTATACTGTGTGGGGTTATACTCTGGTTGCACAATATTATACTACGACTACACATTGTTGTATTGTTGCTTCATATTGTTGTATTGTTGTTGCACATTGTTGTATAGTGGTTGTACTTGGCTAAATTGATTTTCAACTTGTCATGTCATCATTTCTTCTTGCACCCTATACGTATATGAAGTTATTTCTCTCATCATCTCCATCGTTCTGCAATCCTTATCATCATGACCCATTGATTTGAAAAAATTGCAATATGAACTTTTTGGTACTGTCTTATACTTCTGCATCATTGGAAAATGATATGGATCATGCCCATGCATCTTACAAATATTGCACCATGGTCCTCCTATTGGCAATGGGTTTGGCACCCATGTCGCCATGTACTGTGCAAAAGTTGGACATTCGTTCTTATGGTGTCCTTCTGTCCTGCATAGGGTACACCAAACAACTTCTCTTTTCTCTTTACCCTTATTCTGGTTAAGTTGAAATGTTAGATTCTTCAAATCCTCCTTCAGCTCCTCTATTGCTGGATCTATCTATTGATACTGGTTCTCTTCCAATTGTAAGGTTGCTTGCAGAGCCTCTGCCTAAGTTTGGAACTTTTGTTGTCTTAATGGGTATTTCAAGTGTGATAATAGTGAGTTCACAAATAAGTGCTTATGTTGTATGTCAGTAATTGTATATTTCAAATTTCCTTTGAGTTGTTTGGACCTCTGATCAATCTACCACACAGACTCACCTAGTTTCTTCCTTCTTTCAATCATTTCATTCATGTACTGGTCTTTTAAGTTGGGATTCTGAAATTCCTTTACCAATAGTCTTTTCACGTTTGCAATAGTATTTGGTATTCCCTGTGGACTGTCTACATCTAGGCTCATATACCAGTCCAATGCGTGGTCTCTTTGTGTGATTTCTAACTACGCGAGTTTTGTATCCTCATCTGTGATATTCTTTTCTTCCCATATTTTCTCATAGATGAATAAGTGCTTTCTAGGGTCCTTTGATGCCTCTCCCCAAAATTCTGGTAATCTGATCATGGGATCATGTCCTGCCATTTTGAACTGTGTTGAACTGTTGCCTCCGCGTGATGTAGATAATTGACAGTTACTTCCTGAACTGACTCCCCCAGTTAGTGCTCCTCGATTGGATGCATGTCCTGTTGTTTTTCTTCCACTAAAATTTGGTTGTCTAAACGCTAATGTTCTTTCTGGTGTATTAGTTGCACATGGGATTGTAGGTTCCACACTGACGGTGATCTGGATTGGAGTTCTACCTTCTATCCCTGACCTTGGACCTCATGTTTTCCTTTCATATGTTGCGCACATGATTTTTTCAATATGATCCATAGCCCGGAGATCCTCTACCTCTTCTTCATCGCTTTCCAAGCCCTCTCTATCAGCTATGACTCTCTTCTTATTAATCATTTTATATTGGTGGGGTATTCCGCTGCACGTCTTTCCATATTTTTCCATTATATTCTTTATCTGGTCTTCTTCCATCAATATTGGTTCCATGGCCTCCTTCTTCTTTCCTTTATCCATATCTCAACCTCTTTTCAGTGCTTCCCCCCTTCCCCTATGCACATAGGGAAGTTTAGTTGTC
This sequence comes from Picea mariana, assembly GCA_032191745.1. Classification (NCBI taxonomy): domain Eukaryota; kingdom Viridiplantae; phylum Streptophyta; class Pinopsida; order Pinales; family Pinaceae; genus Picea; species Picea mariana. The sequence goes on along the minus strand of JASDQU010306456.1, from coordinate 25,662 downwards.
TGATTCCATGGTAATCACACCATTGTCATACAATACAATCTTTATTGAAGTATAGATCGATATGATGTACTTACCTCTGGGTCCCTTTAGAAAATATTTCTCTGTAGCGGTGTAGGACTTCGTGATATCTATTGCAAATTCAGTGATAAACCCTGCAACAATACCGTCTAACGAGAAATCTATTGTGCGTGTAAATTTGTTATTAACTTGTTGTAACTACACGATTTCCATAGGATTCCACTCCATCTTTTTGATTCGGTTCGTAGGGTGGTTGTATTTTAACCTCAATAACCATTCCTACAACAAATGTGGGAAATCATAGAAAAATACCTCATGCAAGTCACTAAACACATATTTGTCGAGATATTTGCGTGGTGTTAACTTAGTGTTTCTGTTGTCCTTCTATGCAAAATTAAGTTCCTTTTTTTTCAACCATCTTTCAATCTCCTCCTTCATTGGATTCCATGGCCTAAACATTCCCATCTATACTTTCATTCTCTACGCGTTTCTTCCACGGATATTGTCCACTCAATCCTGTGCAGTTCAAGCTGGCAACATAACCATTTGTTGGTTATTCTTTCTCTTCTTGTTGGGCTGACCCAGGTTCGGATCTCAACAGGTTTCCAACAAAACACTCAAAAACTATCGTCCCTCCTGGTAACCAAAAAGGCAACGCAGTGCACAGGGTGCACAACGCAGTCTCACCCGAGATAGATTTTATGGGTGACTGAAATACTCAAGTGCTTTCAGTCTTGGAATGAGTGGGGATCTATGATTGTGTTCTTTCTTCTTTATGCATTATCCTTGTTAACTATTCAAGTACTTCTCTAATTTATTCATCTTTAAACCTATGCATGCATGTTGATATTTTTAGTTTAACCATTCATTCATAAGCTAATAATCAACAAAAAGTAACCATTCATTAACAATTATGTGACACAAATTTTACCATGGTTCACCCCCTCTGGGGATACATCCACAAAGATATAGCTTCTTTGCTCTTTTATTTAATCTGTTGTAAAATCTTGCACTGCATGCATTACATCTTCAATAATACAATCAAGATGAGGGTAAGAACCCTCGATGATGAGGTCTAGATCACATCAGGATTTACATCCTGTGTCCTAAACCTCAAGGAATACCTTATTTAACTCTTCTACAAAAATTATTACATTCATCAATCCCACAAAATCATGATAGTCAACTCTCTTTGTTATGATATGATATCTCTCTATCACACATATACGCATACCTCTCTTTTCCTCTACTAACATCACCCCCTCTCCTCGACCTCCTAGGTCTTTATTTATACTATTTTATGGCTTATAGCCGTTACAATTCTTATAAAAAACCCTAACCCTATCATGGTTAGGTTTTCCTGCCTACGCACAACGATGATTTTCCTCTTGCATGCTGCTTTTCCTTCTTTTTCTGCATACTGCTTTCTTTCCACCTGTTGCTTGCGCTCCAAAATGAGGTCTTCCTTTCCAAAGTTAGGTATTTCCCCAAAACATATCCCTCTCCAAAAATAGGCCTACGTCCAAAATAGATTTCCTTCTCAAAATAGGCATGCACCCAACAACCTTGCTTATTGTGCTTAACTCCCAAAATTGCCTGCTCCAACAACCTCTCCATTTTACTTTTCTTTCATCTTGAAAATTCAAAGATAATTATGGATTCACATTATTTTTAAAGTAAGGAAGAATATTTTTTGAAAGAACACTCCAAACCCTATAGATACAAATCTCTGCAAACATATTTATTTCTTCTTCTTGAATGATATGATGTGCTTGATAAGTACATCTGTATATAAGAGTTTGTACATATGTATATTTTAAGAGCTTGTACATATCTATGTATGATTTTTGTGGAATATATTTTTGGGTTTTCTATTGCATGCATCTAAAATTAGAAGAATAATCTTCCATAT
>JASDQU010306456.1:0-23469 GCA_032191745.1 Picea mariana | reverse complement strand
ATTTGATTTTTTTTTTGTCTTTTTAATATTAGAAATATTGAAAAAGGGAAAAAATTGCTACAATATAGTGGAGGAAAAAAGTGCCATGGATGATCAAACTAGTTCCAAGCACAGAGAACATACCTATGTTGAATGCAAGGAATGCGTGCATGATATGGACACTAGGGGAAATGTTTTCTCCAAGTATAAAGGTGTCAAGTCACAAAGGAAAACAATGCAATCCTGGAAAATGAGAGAATGCATAAGCAACAAGATAAAAAAGAGAAAGATGAAGCCAACATTAAGCTCAAAAGTGCAAGCATGAAAAATGCAATATAATTACAACTTAACACATAAATGTGGAGCCCCACTGGGTATTATCCAGAATAAGAATGAGAAGAATTTATGAGGCTTCAACGCAAAGTCATGGCAGAAAAAAATAGGGCTATCGAGCTTATGAAAGTACTTTAGTATGGGTGCCAAACTATGAACAAGGTTCTAACTAGGGAACCCATGAATGGTAAGATTTACTATGTGAATCACAACACTTCTAAATAGAAAATAAGGTCTTGTATTGCAACTTAGTTGCATCTATCCTAAGGAAAATGAAAAAATAAATGAATAATGAAAAATGCATGGAGGGACAAATATAACCTATATGCTAGTTTCAAGATCATTACCTGTCAGAATGGATAGACACAATAAAAATGCCAAAGAAAAAAATCTCCAAAGTCCTATATATAATACCAACAAAACCCATACATAAGTTAATAAATCCAATGTATAAACCTCTAATAACAACTTGTGTTCTGGCATACAAAACTTGAAAACAACAAACCCTAAAAGTAAAATATGGTACAAAGCATCACATAGACTTACGAATTATCCATAGTAATTATTCAAGCATATCCCATTACTAGCCTCAGGCCAAGGGTTTCTTTGGTAATCAACCTGTAAAGTTTCCAATTCAGGGAAAAAGAACAATATGCAATGTATATATTCCAATGGTCTACCATAAAAAATCATGGCTTTAAGGATAACCTCATCTGGAGGCAATTCAACATGCAAGAAATCATGTAAAATGGGATTCAAGGGCTCAAAAATACCAAGGCTTGAGGTATCACAAACAATAGGATAAGACTTGAGAGGAAACTCAAGATCACTTGGGCCAATAGGGGAAATCAAGGACTCTTTTGCCCCCATTAGATAAACCAACTGATCAATTTTCAATACCTTATCTTGAGAAGGAAAACATGACTATATGAAAGGAAATACAACATGAGAGAGATACAAATAATCAATCGAAACATAGAAAAAAAACACATAAGACAAGATTTTTATCCTAGAAAACCCAAACCAGGAAAAACCAGCCAATAAATCTATTGGTTCCTTGACCAAACCCAACCAAGTCGTCTAAGTGGGCCTTCACTGCTCACATCCTCTCACATTACAATGGAGTTTCCTAAGACTATTTAAAGGCTTAATTACATGAAATACCATGGTCTCAACACCACGAGTCACCAATAACATGTTCCTGAAACCACTATTGTTGACCTAACTACTTTGACTCTTTCACAGAGTGAATTTTAACCTAACATTCCCTCATTTAAACTTGATTTAGGGTTTTCCTTGATCAAACCTGGCCAAGCCACCCAAGTGAGTCTACACCGCTCACCTCCAAGCCCTACCCCCTCAAATTTTATAACCAGGGTATCCGGGAACACTGCATGCTCCCCCTATCACCTAGGTCTGCATGTAGACTTTTCCAGTAAGTTACCAGGGGTACACATGCTTGACCGAGTCTATGGATCCTCCGTTCCATAGTCTTAACCAATTTTTCACAGGGTACAATTGATATAATGGATTTCTCCATTACCTTGCATCAATCCATTGTCATTAATACTTTAACATTTCTGACTTCAATTTTTATTTCTTCCTACTGATTTATTATGAAAAACACAATCTGGATCTGGAGCGCCCATTTTTTGGTTTCCTCTCTATTGATTTCAACTTGGACTGCCAACCGACTTTCCTTTATTTGTCTCAATTGTGGTCGCCATCTCAATTTCGATGTCTTCGATGGTCGCATCGACTGATGATGGTATATGTTTCTTTCCATCTAATTACTTCCCCTCCTTTTGGTTTCACGGGTGTCTATTTTTCATCCTCCTGCTTCTATGAGTTGGTAGCCTGATTTTACACGTGCACTAACATGACTTAATGAAAGCACCTGTAGTTGTTAATGAATCCCACTCTCAATAATTTTTTATTCCAATTTCAATTCATGGTGCCTGATATAGCACCAACTACTTTCTATATCAATGGATTGTAAAGTGTGGAGTAAACCAATCCCCCTGCTTACATTATTTCAGGAATTTTCCTAAACTGACTGAGTTTCTTGATCCTGGCACTACTAGATGTGAAACATTTTTTGAAGCTAGCTGGTTAGTTGAGCATGACACTACATCACACCAAATAAATAGGGCACTGACTTCCTTCATTCCTCAATAGCTCATGTATTTCACATGACTGAAATGCAACCTACCTATCTTTCACACCCACCACTAATCATAATAAAATCACTGGTAGCATGTAGATTCAATAGTGTCTTCTACACACAACTCTTTATTTGGTGATTCATGGGAAATGTTGGCCTCACGCCCCTTTACCTGTAACATGATTGTCTCGATCTCTCTAATGTCTTAGTGGATCAACATTTGCCTCCTTAGCATTTCCGTCATCAAACCACTCTAACTAGAGAGTCTAGGTTGACCTTGATATGATACTAATTGAAAGGAAACAAAACACGAGAGAGATACAAATAATCAATAAAAACATAGAAACAACACATAAGACAAGCTATTCATCCTAGAAAACCCAAACCAACAAAAAACAACCAATAGATTTATTGGTTCCTTGGCCAAAACCGGGAAAGACGGCCAAGTGAGCCTTCACCACTAATGTCCTGACACATTATTATGGAGTTTACTAAGCCTATTTAAAGGCTTCATTACATAAAATACCATGGGATCAATACCAAGGGTCACCAATACCATGTGCCCAAAACCACTACTATGGACCTAACAAATTTAACTCTTTTACCAAGTCAAGTTTAACCTAACACTGTAAAGGCTCCTTCCTAGAAGAAATTAAACACCAAGGATATGATGCTACATAATTCATCTATGGTGGGGAAGAGTATACTCAAACACTAGGAACATACAAAGGGGTAACTTAAGCCAAAGTCAAATTAGGATGGTGATTATCAGATAAAAGTTGATCAATAGTGACAATGCTTCCATTGTGAGGGAAATGAATCACCTGAAAGAGCGTAGACAACACAATGTTCATAACATATACATAATCATTCACAAGAATCATATTGAATTCTAAAGGGACTTGCATCACTAACATATTGACTAGGAAATATTTTCCACATAATATGATAGGAAACTGAAGAAGAATACCCAAATATTCATTAGGTCTTCTATCAAAAACCGACAACTCACTGGTAGCTGAGATAAGCTTGGGAGAACCCAAATATTACCAAGCCAATTAGGATAAAATACTTGTGGAGGATACTTCATCTACAATACATCCATAAATGATTTTTGAATTAGCTTCAACCCTTATTTGGAAGGGTGAAGAAGAAGGAAGGCGAGGCTCAACAAGATTTCTCCAATCAAAGGAGACCATACTCTAATTCGAAGGGATCATGCTCGAAGCGAGTGAAAAGTCCCCTTGTTCAGAAGGTACAAAAGTGGAAATGCTTGTTGGACATATTGTCATTCATGTGTTGTCATTGATGTCAACGGTCATAGTAAGCAGAGTATGAAGGTTAATCTCAGGAAGAAAAAGAATCGACACAAGAACATCACCTTAAGGCTGAAGAAACTCGTGATTATTGTTGATCACGATAGGATCAACAATGTTTCTATGATAAATGCTCAAGAGGGTTAGAAAACGTAGAGATCAAGCTCAGAAGAGATGGCGCATTGAAACTCAACAGGTATGGTGCGATGAAACACAAAACAAATCAAGACCGTTGATGCACAATCGCCAAATGTACGGTAGGGATAAATTGTGGAGATCATAAGAAGAATTGAACTACTCGCTAGTTACAATCCTGCAATCTATCGAGATCGTCAGATATCATAGCTTCAAATATCTATGACTGTTGTTGATTCAAAAAATGACTAACTGAATTCAGATTAAATTGTAACCGTCGGATGCGAAATCGCCAAATCTACGGTAGGGATAGATTGTGAAGATTGAAAGGATAATTAAACATCACGCTTGTTCCAATCGCACAATTAGTCAGGACCATCCGATCTTATAGCTTCGAAGATCAACGATTGTGGTTGAATCTCAAATATATCACATCTTCCCATTGCGGAGTTGGGTGACGAGTTAAAACACTCGCAGATTGTGGTTGCAGAATCATTCTTGATCATGTATTTGCTTCAAGAATCTTCACAACCATTGGATCACTTTTGAGTGGAAGGATAGGATAAGCGAGAAAAATGATTGAGAATTCGATTATGAAAATTCCTGTCAGCTATTGGATCGCGTTAAAGTGGAAGGACAAGATAAGCTAGAAGAGAAGCACCGCAGAAAGATCGAGTCATCGATATGAGACCCTGATCAACGAACAACATTTGCTTCAGGTCTAAAACCGCGAGGAGGTTATGCTCCAGAAAGTTGAGATTTGAAATCCATGAAATGCGAATCTCCATCAGTCGTTGGATCATTCTGAGTGGAAGGAAAGGATAAGATAATAAAGTAGCACCGTAAATAGATTGAGCAGTTGATCCATGATCTATATCAAACAAACATATTTCACTTCGGGTATAAAAATGCGAGGAGTTTATGCTCCGGAAAGTTTGATATTTGGAATACCTGAAGCCCGGAAATCCAAAATGAATAAGGACCGTCGGATTTGGATGACATACGAGGAACGTTGGATCAGGGATGCTGGTCAATAGACCACGTCAACAAGGACACTCAATAGACCATGTCAACATGAACAAGTCAACAAGACTATGTCAGCAAGGACATGTGGCACAATCAGACAATGACAAGTGTCAAGTTGATTTAACATTTCAGGTACATGCAAATCATAAATCTGAGTGACATGTGGAAGCCACTAGGTTCATGACACATCATCAAGTGATGTAAGTAAGTGACATCACTCCAGAGGAAAGAAAGGGTTTGAGACTCAAAATCTCTGAAGTCCAGAGACCCGAAGGAGATCTCGACTGTCGATCTGGGGTCAGGTGTATTCTCGATCGTCGATCTACTAAAGTGGAAGGATAGTGTAAGATGAAATGTTAACCGACAGCAAGCGGTCTCCACTGTATTATGACTTACCACAACAGATGATCACTCCGGAGGAAAGAAGGTGTTGAGATCTAAAATCTCTGAAGTCCAAAGACCCAAAGCAAATGGTGGCCATCCATCTCAACACTTGATTAAGTCTGGGCCATCAGATTAAGCCTTGTAAAGAATCAAATCTAACGATTAATATGTTTCCATGAAATAGACGCTAATCGTACGATCTGTTCAGAAAATCTGATTCAGAAGTTTTGAAATGTTGAAAACCCGAAGTTTCGAAGTGCGAAGTTCCGTCAGCCGACCATCATGTCAGAAGAGTGAATCATGATCATTGATTTGATGAGCACTCAAGCAATCGCTTGGCCTAGCATTTGGTCACCCCCGATGGTCATATGAAATAAGAGTTTTAAAAGGAAATTATGATACGTCACTGTAATTGGTAAGCCCATGGTTTTGTAATGCTCGGTCATATGTGATGGTTTGAAGGAGGCGCCTCCACGGAATTTCGTTTGTGTGAAAATAACTGAGATTCGGGATCAAGTTTAAAGGATAAAAATTGATCCATACCTGTGATCAATTTATGAAAAACCTTCACGATAAAGATGTTAAAACTGTGATTATGGTTAAGTTAAATGAAGATGTGCGGTCAGCCGACCATCATGTCAGAAGAGTGAATCATGATCATTGATTTGATGAGCACTCANTATGGTTAAGTTAAATGAAGATGTGCGATGCTCCAAATAAATGGACACTATGTATAACACTCATGCTGTTTTGAAGAATATATAAACAAGAAAGAGAGGTGAGAAGAATGTGACTCTGCAATCCAGATTAGAAGATCAAAAGCTGAAGCAGATTCCAGGAAGAAAAACTGAAGATACTTATGTATTAAGGGTGGTTGGGTGGTGCAAGGGCAGGTTGGTGCCTGCAGAGGGAGTTGGTGCTTCCTTGTCAGTTTGTAGCTGACTAAACAGGGGGTTGTAGCCTCCTACCAGTTGGTGCTGGTGATCCAGGGTGTGGGTGCATCCTGATCAGTTGGTGCTGATCGAAAAGGAAGTACATCTTCCTTCTATGTAACGTGTAAAAAAAAATTTTGCAGTTAATAGAAAAGAGTTTGTGCTTTTCCCAATTGGGCTCCACGATAAAATACTGTGTTAAAATTTTGTGTGCATTAATAAATGAAAATTTGATATAATTGTTGTGTCACTGATTCACCCCCCCGTTTTAGTGACAAGATCTGATCCTTCAATTTGTATCATAGCAGGTTCCTTCAGCACAATCTAACAAACTTGAAGGTATATCCTGAAGATGGATAAAAAAGAAAGAATGTCCAACAACAAAGCACCATTGTTCAATGGAGGAGGCTATGCCCTGTGGAGAATAAGAATACAAAAATTCATGTTGTCTCTTGGTTTTGATATCTGGAAATCTGTTGTAGATGGTTGCACTACACCAACCACTCCACCCAAAGACGCTGCACGAAAGAAAATATGTAATGACAACTCAAGAGCAATTAATGGAATTCTAGCAGGGTTGACTAATTCTATATGTGTGAAGGTTATGCATTGAAAATCAGCCAAAGAAATATGGGACAATTTGGAGGCTATATATGAAGGAGATGACAAAGTCAAAGAAGCCAAACTATAGACCTATAGAGCTCAATTTGAAAATCTGAAAATGAAAGAAGAAGAAAATATTGTTGAGTAATTTCATAGGGTAGATGACGTGGTTAACTCAATTAGAGAAGCATGATAAGAGGTTACATATAAACCCATTGTGAAAAAAATACTAAGATCATTACCTATGAGATATGATGCAAAGATTTCTTCATTTGAAGATAGATCTGATCTAGACACACTCATAGTTGATCAACTCCATGGAATTTTTACAACATATGAAATGAGAATAGGGAATGATAAATCAACAAAAGATGAAATAGTTTTCAAAGCATCTAAGACAAAGATAAATCAGAAGCAAAAACTTCAATCCTGCCATCATGAAGAATCTGATGTGGAAGAAGCCAATTTCATTAGAAAACTTCAAAAAGGATCAGGGAAGTACAAATGCAAGCTTCCTTTCAAATGTTTTAACTGTGGAAAATTTGGTCATTTTGAATCCGAGTGTCCCTATCTCAAGGAGGACCCTGAAGATGAAGAAAATAAATCCAAACAATACAAGAAGAAGGAAAAACCCAACTACAAGAAAAGGTTTTACAAAGGGAAAAATAATTTCTACTCAAAAGAAGAAAAGAACAACTCGTGAGAGTCTAGTGACAACGATGAATCTGATGATGATGACGTCCTTTTCTTAGGTATTGAAGAATCTATTGAGATAGAAAAAATTAAACATGAGAAGGAGTTAGAAGATGAAGCAGAAGTTAATATGGAGGAATAACTTCTCAGTGCCTTGGATGAATTAAGAAAATACAAAACTAGATATAGACAATTGAAAAGTTTTGTAGTTGAACAAAAGGAAAAACATGAAGAAGAAGAAAGGGAGATGGAAAAACTCATGAGCAATCTGAAAAAACAAATCTTAGAAGTAAATAAAATCGAAGAAAGTCTAGAAAAGTCTCTTAAAGAAAAACAAATAACTTGTGAAAGAATGGAGGCATAAATAGTTCATCTAAAAAAGGAACTGGATGCAAAAATCATTCAAACAAAATATGAAAATAGCTCTAAAATATTAGATAAGATTATTACCATGCAAAGGGATTCAGGTAATAAAAATGGAATAGGTTATTCTCAAAAGGAAAGCCATGTTAACTCAAAATCTTATGCAGATACTCTCCTCAATACATTCAAGAAGAAAAATGAAGAGAAGATAAGTAATGATCAGATGTCCAGAAGATTACTTCTACCCATCAGGAAGGAAGACAAGACAATACCAAAGAAGTTTTATCAAAACATGTATCCTCACATTTTCCTTGGTTATTGCTTTGCATGCTCTAATTTCAGTCACAAAGCTATAAATTGTAGAACATATAGAAAGACAAATATGAAGGTTAAGAACTATATCCTTAAGGATAAACAAGTAGCAAATTGAGTTAAAAGCAGAAACTATAACTCCTTTGCACCTCTACAAGAAGGGGACTTACAATGCTTCATATGTCATAACCATGGACATAAGGCCATTAATTGCGGATTAATGGAAGTCTCAGAACAACCAAAGTTCATTAGAGAGCAAAACAAACTTTGGAGAGAAAAAAACATAAAAAAAGGAATGTCTTATTGCCCTAAAAGCTCAAGATAAAAAGGATATCTGGTATGTTGACAGTGGGTGCTCAAAGCATATGACAGGTAACAAGGACAAATTTTTAGACTTAAAGAAACAAAAAGGTAAAGTTACATTTGGTGATAATTCTTTAAGTAAGATACTTGGGAAAGGCACTGTGAGCTTGGGAAAAGACAAAGCCAGAAATGTGCTACTTGTCGAAAAACTGAAGCCTAGTTTATTAAGTGTCAGTCAAACCTGTAATCAAGGGCACTTCTGCATCTTTGATTCCCAAAAATGTGATATTAGAAGAGAAGACACAGGAAAATTAGTTGGTACTGCTCCTAGAACTCCTGAAAATGTATATATATTAGATGCAAAATTGAATGAGGAGTGTCATATAAATTCAGTGGATGAAAGTTGGCTATGTCATAGAAGGTTGGGGCATATTAACTTTGACAATATTGTGAAAGTCAACAACCTTGGTGTAGTAATAAACTTTCCAAAGATCATACAACCCTCAAATGATATGTGTAGACACTGCCAACTAGGGAAGCAAACTAGAATAAGGTTCAAGGCAAAAGAATACACAACCTCTAAACCTTTAGAGCTTGTTCAAACTGACCTATGTGGACCTATGAGGACCAAGAGTTTGCAAGGAGAGTCTTACTTTATGTTGTTCATTGATGACTTTACTAGAATGGGTTGGATATGTTTTCTCAAATAAAAATCAGAAGCACTCAACAAATTCAAAGACTTTAAAACCCTTGTTGAAAATGAAAAGGAGACAAAAATCAAATGTCTTAGATCAGACAATGGTGGTGAATTCACCTCAAAAGATTTTGATCTCTTCTGTGAAACCCATGGAATAAAAAGACAATTCTCTGCTGCCATAACACCTCAACAAAACAAGATTTCTGAGAGAAAGAATAGAACAGTTCAGGAGGCTGCAAGGACTATACTCAATGAAGCAAAATTGTTAGATGGATATTGGAGGGAAGCTGTAAGCACAACAATATACATATTGAACAGAGGTAATATTAGGGTTAATAGTGATAAGAAACCTTATGAACTATGGTTTAGAAGATCTCCATCAGTAAAATACTTCAAGGCCTTTCGAAGTAAATGCTACATCAAAAGACTAGATGAGAGTCTTGGAAAATTTGATGCCAGATCTGATGAAGGTATTTTTCTTGGATATGATTCAAAAAAGAAAGCATACAGATGCTACAATATTATATCACATAAGATTGTCAAGAGTGTAGATGTCAAGGTGGATGACCTAAAAATGATAAGGATCAAAAATCAAGAAACCATACCTAAAAATGAAGATGAAGATGATGATGAGACATTCGACACAGAACTAGAAGAAGTAGAAGAGAATGAAAAAGAAAGGGAAGAAGATGATATGGATACTAGTGAAAGCGAAGAAGATAGTCAATATGGAGAGATAAGAGAAGAATTCCCAAGAAGAGATACAAAGACACCCTCAAGAATTACTCAAAATAATCATACCGAAGAACTGATTATTGGAGATATGAATGATGGAGTGCACACAAGAAGACAACTACTGTATCAAACATAAATAGAATTGTTGTCACATGTTGAGCCGAACTCAATCAAAGAGGCATGTAAAGATGATAAGTGGATCAAAGCTATGAATGAAGAATTGGACCAAATCGAAAAAAATCAAACTTGGGAACTAGTTCCAAGAACAAAAAATAAAAATGTCATTGGAACTAAATGGGTATATAAAAATAAAATGAATGAAGATGGGGAAGTAATTAGGAACAAAGCCATATTAGTATGTAAAGGGTATTCTCAGGTTGAAGGAGTAGACTATGAAGAAACATTTGCACCTGTGGCCAGATTAGAGGCAATTAGGATGTTCTTAGCTTTCTCCAGTTACAAAAACTTTAAATGTACCAAATGGATGTCAAGTTAGTATTTCTCAATAGAAACTTAGAAGAGGAAGTCTATATTGAGAAACCATAAGGGTTGCAATTAACCAAAAAATGAGACTATGTCTGCAAACTAAAGAAAACACTCTATGTGCTAAAACAAGCACCTAGAGCATGATATGCAAGGCTAGACTCTTATTTACAAAAACAAGGCCTCAAAAGGGGATCAACAGACAACGATCTTTATTGAAAAATTGATGGTAATAACATGATCATTGTGGAAGTGTATGTTGATGATATTATATTTGGTAGTGATGATGAAAAAATGAGCAAGGACTTTTCTAAGAAGATGCAGCAAGAATTTGAAATGTCTTTGCTTGGCGAACTGAATTTCTTCCTTGGATTACAAATAATACAGTTCAAAAGAGGAGTCTTTATTCATCAGTCTAAATATGTTAAGGATATGATTAAGAGATTCCAGTTAGAGGATTGCAAACTTGTTAGTAGACCTATGACAGTTGGATGCAAACTAAGCAAGGATGATGAGTCCAAACCTGTATTTCCAAAACACTACAGATCAATGATTGGAAATTTGCTCTATGTAACAGCTTCCAGACCTGATGTCAAGCAAGATGTTGGGATGGTGGCTAGATTCCATGCAGAACCAAAGGAGAGCCATGTTCAAGCTGTAAAAATAATCTTTAGGTATTTGAAAGGAAACATAGATCTTGGTTTGTGGTATCCTAGCAAGAATTCATTCACTTTAAAAGCCTATTCAGATGCTAATTGGGTAGGAAGTGTAGATGACAAAAAAAATACAAGTGGATGAGCATTCTTTTTGGGAGAATCACTGGTTGCTTGGATAAGTAAGAAACAACCCTCAATTTATCTGTCTAGCACTGAAGCTGAGTATATTGCAGCAACAGATTGTTGCACACAAGTGGAATGGATGAAACAAACCCTACAATACATCAAAATGATATTTGAAGAACCTACTATTACCCACTGTGATAATACAAGCACTATAAGTCTCTCTAAGAACCCCATCCAACATTCAAAATCGAAACAGATTCCCATAAAGTACCACTATCTAAGAGATCAGGCTGAAAATAAGAACATCAAATTGGAATATGTTCCAACACAAGAACAATTGGACGATATTTTCACAAAACCCTTAAGCAGAGGTGTATTTGAATATCTCAAGAAAAAATTGGGAGTAATCCTTCATCCAACCTAAAATCTCTCAAGAAAATAATACATCAGTTGACACCTATTCAGGGGGAGACAACAATCAATGTCAGAAGGAGTCATGCAGTTATGACAGGAAAAGTGTGATTGCAGGAGGAGTTACCAATGATCAAAGAAGTATTTATATAGACAAATCAAAGGAGAATAAACCCTTTTCCATTGATGCCAAAGGGGGAGAGTAACTTCAGAGGATAGAAGCATCACCATAGGGGGAGATTGTGTATAAAAATGGTATGTTTCCCTCAATGACAAAGGGGGAGATTGTTGGACATATTGTAATTCATGTGTTGTCATTGATGTCAATAGTCATAGTAAGCAGAGAAACAAGGTTAATCTCAGGAAGAAAAAGAATCAACAAAAGAACATCACCTTAAGGCTGAAGAAACTCGTAATTATTGTTGATCACGATAGGACAAATAATGTTTCTATGATAAATGATCAGGAGGGTTAGAAAACGCAGAGATCAAGCTCAAAAGAGATGGTGTGTTGAAACTCAATAGGTATGGCACAAAGAAACGAAGAACAAATCAAGACCGTTGATGCACAATCACCAAATCTATCGTAGGGATAAATTGCGGAGATCAGAAGTATAATTAAACTACTTTCTAGTTACAATCCCACAATCCGTCAAGATTGTCAAATATCATAGCTTCAAAGATCTATGACTTCGGTTGATTCAAAAAATGACCAACTTAAGTCAGATTAAATTGTAACCGTCACATGCGCAATCGCCAAATCTATGGCATGGATAGATTGCAAAGATTGAAAGGAGAATTAAACATCACACTTGTTCCAATCCCGCAATTAGTCAGGACCGTCCAATCTTATAGATTAGAATATCAATGATTGTGGTTGACTCTCCAATAGCACAAATATTCCCATTGTGGAGTTGGGTGATGAGTTAAAACACTCATAGATTGTGGTTGCGCAATCATTCTTGATCATGGATCTCCTTCAAGCATCTTCACAATCGTTGGATCATTTTGAGTGGAAGGACATGATAAGCGAGAAAAATGATTGAGAATTCGATTATGTGAATTCCCGTCAGCCGTCAGATTCTGTTAAAGTGGAAGGACATGATGATCTAGAAGAGAAGCACCACAGAAAAATTGAGCCATTCATATGAGACCCTGATCAATGAACAACATTCGCTTTGGGTCTAAATCTATGAGCAGGTTACGCTTTGGAAAGTTGAGATTTGAAGACGTTGGATCATTCTATTTGGAAGGACATGATAAGCTAGTAGAGAAGCACCGTAAACATATCGAGCCATTGATCCAAGATCCAGATTGAATTAACATCTTTCACTTCGGTTATAAAGATGCGAGGAGTTTATGCTCCAGAAAGTTTGAGATTTGGAATACCCAAAGCTTGGAAATCTGAAATGAATAAGGACCATCGGATTTGGAGGACATACGTAGACCGTTGGTTCAGGGATTTTGGTTAGCAGATCACGTCAGCAAGGACACTCAGGAGACCACGTCAGGATGAACAAGTTAGCAATACTACGTTAGCAAGGACACGTGGTGCAATCAGACAATGACAAGTGTCAAGTTGATTCAACATTTCAGGTATGTGCAAATCATAAATCCGAGTGAGACGTGGCAACTACTAGGATCATGACATGTCATCAAGTGATGTAAGTAAGTGACATCACTCCAAAGGAAAGAAAGGGTTTGAGACTCGAAATCTTCAAAATCTAGAGACCCGAAGGAGATCTCGACCGTTGATCTGGTGTCACGTGTATTCTCGATCGTCGATCTACTACAATGGAAGGATAGTGTAAGCTGAAATGTTAACCGACAACGAGTGGTATCCACTGTATTATGACTTACCATAGCAGGTGATCACTCCAAAGGAAATAAGGTGTTGAGATCTAAAATCTCCAAAGTCTGAAGACCCGGAGTAAACAGTGGCCATCCATCTCAATGCTTGATTAAGTCTGGGCCATCAAATTAAGCCTTGTAAAGAACCAAATCTAACGATTGATACGTTTTCGCGAAATAGACACTAACCGTATGATATGTTAGAAAAATATGATTCTAAAGTTTTGAAATGTTGAAAACCCAAAGTTCCGAAGTGCGAAGTTCTGTCAGCCGTCAATCATGTCATAAGAGTGAATCGTGACCATTGATTTTATGAGCGCTCAAGCACTCACTTGGCCTAGCGTTTGGTCACTACCGATGGTCATATGACATAAGATTTTTAAAAGGAAATTATGATACATGACTGTAATTGGTAAGCCCGTGGTTCTGTAACGCTCAGTCATATGTGATGGTTTGAAGGAAGTTCCTCCGCAGAACTTGGTTTCTGTGAAAATAACTGAGATTCAAGATCAAGTTTAAAGGATAAAAATTGATCCATACCAGTGATAAATTTATGAAAAACCTTCATGATAAAGATATTAAAAATGTGATTATGGTTAAGTTAAATGAAGAGGCGCAATGCTCCAAATAAAGGGACATTGTGTATAACACTCACCCCATTTTGAAGAATATATAAACAAGAAAGAGAGGTGAGAGGAATGTTACTCTGTAGTCCAGATCAGAAGATCAAAAGCTAAAGCAGATTCCAGAAAAAAAAACTGAAGATACTTATGTATTAAGTGTGGTTGGGTGGTGCAAGGGCAGGTTGGTGCCTGCATAGGGAGTTAGTGATTCCTTGTCAATTGTAGTTGACTAAACAGGGGGTCATAGCCTCCTACTAGTTGGTGCTGGTGAACCAGGGTGTGGGTGCATCTTGATCAATTGGTGCTGATCGAAAAGGAAGTACATATTCCTTCTATGTAACATGTAAAACAAATTTTGTAGTTAGTAGAATAGAGCTTGTGGTTTTCCCAATTGGGTTCCATGATAAAATACTGTGTTAAAATTCTCCGTGCAATAATAAATGAAAAATTGATATAATTTTCATGTCACTGATTCACCCCCCCTCTCAGTGATAGGATTTGATCCTTTAATGCTAAAGACATAGTCGATAGACACATCACTCCCCAAGAGAAGAGTGGGATAGACTAGAGATTGCATCAATGTGATAACTTTGGTAGATTCATCAATCTCCAAGAGAAGACTGGGATCGATCGAAGATCGCATCAACCCGAACACTTCTTCAATGACTAGTCGAATAGGTTGTGAAACAACATGGTCAAAAGACACATCACCCCCAAAAGAAGAGTGGGAACGGTTGAAGATTTCATTGAAATGACCACTTCATGAAGCAATGGTTGAATAGGTTGTTGGGAAATTGAATATGACTCAGGAATAGAAGGGCCTTCATACAAGGACTAGGCTCTTCGTATCAATGGAATAGCCAAGAATAGATGAGTAAGGTGGTCTCCCTTGGAAATATTACAAGGGAACTTGGATTTACATCCTATTTTTCTAGGTTTCTCAATGGTATCAATGTTCCCAGCATGACTTGCATTGGCTGGTGGGTTTCCCCCAGCATGACTTGCAGTGGTTGGTTGCATATTTCCAGTATGACTTGCAGTGACTAACTTCACACTCCCACCATGACATGCAACGACTAAATGCTTGTCTCCAAAATGAATCGTAGCGGTCAATGAATTATCTCCAACATGAAATTTAGTGGTTGGCTGGTTAGCTCTAATATGACTTGCAAGGATTGGACTTTTCCCTCCAGCATGACTAACAGAGGCTAGTTTATTGCTCCCATCATGATACTTTTCTCTCTTATCTTTTTTTCATTTCAGTGCGTATCCGACCTGACAACTTGATCCTCACTTTAAAGATTCAATCTTCTTGCAATTTTATTAATATAAAAGGAAAGGCTCTTTGATATTTACCTCATTGGAATCGATTCTTAAATACAACCTAGACATAGGGAGCTCATAGTGCCCACATTGTAAGCTAGAGATATTGATTTTCAGAGTGAATTGCACTACGCAGGAAAGCATAAATCCACATGTCGGTCCTAACAACGACTAGTTGCATGTCTCCAACATGAATCACAGTGGTTGGTGATGTTTTTCTATTATGAATAGAAGTGACTAGTATCGTGCCTCCAACATGACCCATAGTGGCTAATAGGTTGCTTCGAGCATGAATTGCAGAGGTTAGATGATGGTCGTTAACATGACTTGGAAATGTTGGTGAACTATTGTTAGTATGACTTGCAGTGACTAGACGTTTTCCCCCAACATGACTTGGATAGGTTGGTTGCATGTCTCCAACGTGATTAGCAGAGGTTGGTGACTTGTCTCCAACATGACTCGCAGAGGTTGATGACTTATTTTTCTTATTCTCCTCTTCCTATTCCTTTTAGAATTCTAGTTACTAGTAGCTATAATTTCACTAAATGAGGCAGAAGGAGGAGGAGTAGACTTCACCAATGAAGAAGGTAAATGAACAAATCGATGCCCTTGACACAAGGTGCTTGTATGAGAAGCATCAGAAGAATTCATGACATTCAAATTAGACCAAAACCAAATCGATAGTCCTACATTCAACCCAAGAATGTTCAAAGTGGCCATTAAGGGGGAACCATCGTTTCCAAAGAAAGGAAAAGCACAAGAATCCCCTTGGGAAGGGGTCCCTTAGTTGGTGTCCTCAAGAAATTTATCCATGATGTTCTTATGGACAAGTTTGTCTCTTATGGGATTGTTCACATACGAAAAATTCTCACATACTAACTCTAGCAAACCAGTAGTATAAAAACCCACACCTTCTAAGAGGTGGCTCCATGCTTCCAAGATAAATACGAGGTGTCCTTCCTGACCGACAGAGAGATTGGTTGACCACTTAGAATCAATGATCCAAAAGTGGCAGTATAAATACAACCTAAGTTCAACAACATAAAACAATACTCCACTACAAATTCCTAAGAAAAAATAACAAATAAGCAACTTCTCCAAAACTTTAACCTAGGTGGATTAGGTCTTGAGTCCAAAGCAAAGAAAAGGTGGAAAATGGACCTTTTGGAAACTGAAATGGGTTGATTGAGCCCTAATACCAATGTATGAAGGAGTGAGAAGTAGTTACTCTAACTCCATATAACAACCCTACTTGGTGCAAGTAACCCTCGCTTCACAAGGTACCCTCCAAGGGTACTGAAAGTGTGATACAACATTTGTCTTAGGTACCATGGGAATCCCCTTGCAGTCACCTCTATGATACCTAGGAACAAAAACTAAGTTTACCAACTCATAGACAGTGCTTGGGAGGTACAATAGATAGTAGAGATCATACGTATGGGAAATGTAGCTAATCCTGAATATTCAAAAGTACCGACACCATAGGGGGCCAAGTGATACTCAAGAAACCCCCATATATGTGACAATCCATAGACACTTGGAAAAGTATTGGATGGGTAATCTCCACCACTTAGCCTCACATGACCTCATGTTTAGCTCCCATGATAGAAGAGTTTCCCAGCTATACCTATACGCTAATTAGATTTTCAACACTCCCTAAGGCAGACTCCTATGTTCATTTAAACAACCTTGGAGAGTTTACTCTCCAATATATTCCAAGGCCCTATATTAGACTAGTTGATGAACCCTAGAAACCAAAACTCTAGCAAATTTTAATTTAGCATTTATTTTTAGTGGATGTTCTTTACTCAAAGGGTACGAGAGTGCAACTGATGTTGTTTGAGACTCTTGCAAAATGAAACTTATAAGAACAATTACAAAGGGAACTTTACACTAATTCTACAATGAAAAATAGTTTCAATTAAAAAAAGTGCATGAACAATCTTTCAAACCTTGAAATGCAATCTTTTCTCTTTCCGATGGAAAATGCACAAGGCAACTTTGTCCTAAATGCTAGAAAAGAAAAAGAAGAAAAAAACAATAGCATTCTTTCATCTTTTTCCTTTTAAATGATTTCAAGATAACAAGAAAAAACAAATGGCTATACTAAGATATTTTTCTTTTTAAAATATGAATGCAAAACAATGTAACATAAAGAAAGAGACCTAGCTATTTCATTTTCTTCTTCTTTCTACTAAAGCAAAATTAAATGAAAGATGATAAAATACATAATTTTTTTATTTTGTGTTTGAAAAACCAAAGGAAAGCACAAAATAAAAGTATTTAACTTAGATACAAACTCAGGTTTCATAGATGACCACAACAATGACCATAAAACCAAGACCCTAATAACAAGACTTGGCTTATATTTATGCAATCCAAGAAATCAAAAGAAGAATAAAAAAATTGTTTTCTTTTCGATTTTCAGACTTCACCAACTTTCTATAGCCAAAAAGAAGTTTCAGGAACCAATGGAGTCCAAAAGACCCCCCAAACAACCAAAAAAAGGCTTAAAAATTATGAAAAATAAAGGGAAAAATCACCTCCCATAAGCCATAGGTCCCTCTCCCCACTATATGGAGTGTATATAAAATTATATAAGAACCTAAGATTTTGGCACCCAAAGTTTTAGGTTCCGTTTTACATGCGCGCACAAATGAATTTGTGCACACTCATTCCATAGTTTTGTGCATGCCTAAGTAAATGCATGATTAATGACATAGAGTGTAAACCAGATCGGGTTTTGTCAGCTACGTGCCAAGATTAAAGGCTACTAAGTGTGCGTCAATCTAAGTTTCTTTAGGTGTGTCAAAAAACAAGAAGATTCCCACCAGAATCAAGAAAGGAATCATCGAAAAATCTCCCTGAATGATTATTTCTAGCAACATACAAAGATGTGATACGACAATAGTGTTGGCCCTTGACCAAGATTTGAAGAATACTTGGTCATAATTGACCGTTTTGGAACTGCGACAACTTGCCAAAGATGGAGCGCAACACGAAGCAAGCAAGACCTATTTTTGGGTACCTTTTAGGGTTTTTGGGTTGATGTAAAGGGAAAGGGATGTTGGCCCGTGGGTTTACCCACACTTAGGCCCATTTTTGTAATATATAAATAGATACTTAGACAATATAAAGAAGTAGTAGATGTGATTGCTTAGTGCAAGTAGTAGTACATCTATATGATGTATAGCTAAATTATTAGTGATAGTAGATGGATTTGTGTGATCAGATGTATATTGCAAGTGCTCTGTGCATGATTGAAAGGAGATTAGAAAGCTAAGTGCAAGTTGTTGTAGTTTCGTGCTGAGTGCAAGGAAGAAGGATCTAGCGAGCTATGCAGATCTTCTGTCCTATGCGAAGTAAGGGCCATTGAAGCTCTGTGCTGTAACCACTTGAATGAGATAATATAAATAAGAAGACTTTGTGGACATAGCCCCAGGGTGGGGGTGAACCATGGTAACTCTGTGTAATGTGCTCTATGCTTTGACCTAAGTATTGTCTCCTTTTTGGCTAAGTGCTTGTTGTGATTAAATAGATCTAGTTATGCTCTGTGCTTATGATATGTGAATGAATGTTATATCTGATATATAAGATGCTTAGTGCTTGATCTGTGGAATCTAATCTATATTTCTGTGGCTAAGTACTGAATCAACTTTAAAGTCTAAGTATTCACTACGATGCTCTGTACCATCTGCGAAGTACCATAAGGGTTAAATATTGATGAATGAACTATGCCAAGTGCCCTGTAAAAGGTATAATCACATATCGGTGTCCCAGCTAAGGTTGCAGACACTTGAGTCCTACAACCACCCCTGCCTCTACATCGGGTGAGACTTTATTTGCTTCGCAGGTGTTGCTGAAAGGGCCAGTAGTTAGAGTTTTGTTGGTGCACTCTTGAGCGTTGAACCCTGGTTCTGCCCCTGTGCCAACAAATAGGATGAGATTTCCCTTGATGCAAGAAGTCTATGTGGAGTGATGGAAGGCACTAGAAGTGTGCAAGGCAGTTGTATTGGAGAAAAGAGTGGAGTAGAGTAGAAAAAGACAACACTCCCCAACAAAGAAAGATGTAAAAGGAAGCTATAACATCATAAATAGAGCTAGCTAGTTAGAGAGTTTCCCAGTTGTCTTAGCTATCAATATCGATCTCACTCTGAGCCTGTTGTATTATTGTAATTCTTTGAATAAAGTTTAGTCTATTCTATGTCTGAGTTTTGAGAAAAGGTGCATTGTGTAGCATGTTGTAATTCTGAGGTTCTATATATCAAAGATATGAAGTTCTATGGCTATCATATGTGTCTATCATGTGGAATGTATATCTTTGATATGATGGAATGAGTCCAATAATAAAGATATGACAGTTTTGATCCATTATGTGTCTGTGATGTATGAGCTGAATATGTGTGTGTATTTTTTTAATTCTTAGTCTTAAATAGTCTATCAGATATGAGTTACATGGATGCCAATTGTAGTGACTGTTCATGTGTTTAAACCTTCATCCCTTTCATAAGACCCTATGGTCTGTATGATCCTATCTGCATCTCAGGTGAGCAAGGCCAAGGATTGATATGATGGTACTTTGGGGTTTTTGTTGGAAAACTCTAGATGAAACCTGGGTCTAAAACTCCCCAACATTAAGAAGGACATGATATTTGGAAGTGTGTACTAAAAGCACCCAACAAATGGTTCCATTGTCGAGACCTGAAGTCTTGTCGAGATCGATGAAGGAAAATAAAAATGAGTTGGAATCCTTCTAAGGAGGAGATTCAATACTGAATAGAAGCGAAAGAAGATTATTTTTCCTTGTGAGAGACTCAAGGATTGAGGGTGAATGAGAAAGAATGGAAAGGTAGATATATTTACTCGGATATGCATGAGATATTCTTCACAAAATTTCCTTGTCTGTTGCATGAATGGATAAAGAGGAAAGTTTCTATAAATTCAGTTGTGTTTCCATTGGAGACAATAGTTTCAGATCAAGCGCTTGATATATTGAAGGTGCTATATAACAAGTGGACTCAGGCTATTTATTTTTTGTTTGCTTGAGTGAAGGAAGGATAAATTATTGAGATTGTTGTAGAATTTAACGATTCTTTCAACGAGGCTGAAAGAAATTTTGAAGAAGGTCCAAGGAAGTGGATGCTCGAGGAGATTCCTATTTTGATCAAGATGTTGTTCGTGGAGAGAAGAATATTGTGCATGGAGCCCCAAAAAATGGTTTAGTAAACCCCCTAGCGCTGGCCCATTCTAAAAAAACAATAATTATAGAAATTACTAAACAAACTTTAACAAAATTTAGGAGCATTGAGAGATGAGGAAATCACTTGCTTCAAATAAACCAATGTACCTATAGTAAGGGGATTGGAGATTATAGTGATACCTTGATATTAATTTGAAAAAATGCAACAACAAAATGGGGGACAACTCTTCACCCAACCATAGACCTTGATACTTTAATCTTCAGTTGCAGGCACGTATAATTTTAAATATGGAAATTTATATTAAAATGTAGAAACATGGGCTAATCTTACTAATCCTTAATATGAAAAATGTAAAATGTTTGGTGACAGTTTTGTAAAAATATTTAGATTTCCAAGGATTTTATATAATTTCTATTAAATTTTAGTGGGTTTCAAGGTAAAATAATTTTATTCTATGGAATTTGGGTGAATTATTTAAAAAAAATGGAAATTGACGAATATTGTTTTGGGAAAAAACATGGAAAATTAGCGCAATGGAGAAATTTAGCCCCTAAAATCATCTATGGTAATAGGTCAACCACGAGCCCCCAATCTACTACTCAACCATCAATCTTAAGCATTATTCTCTCTATATATCCACCAAATAGAGATGTCATTTTCTCATTATTTTCCCTCTTTATATAGAGTCCATCTGTGGTAAAGAATCATATCCCTCAGATCCTTTATTTACTTGTTTATTATATTTTAGGGTTTCTCCATACTTATCGTTACTTATTTTACCATTTTTTTTAAATACCCCAAATATACACAATAAGTACTTATTATGACCCCATTTAGGATAATTATTGTATACTTCTTTCGGATCATTTATTCATATAAGTACTTATTATGACCGTTTTAGGATAATTATTATTATTTATTTATATATTTAATAATAATATGGGGCATGAAATTATATTGGAGTGGGCCTTACCTCCATGGAACATAGTGTTGAAATTAACCTACATCATTATTAAAAACATACAAAATAAATAAGAATGAAACTAATACTTGTATTAAAGAATAACTCTTACAATCGAAGATAAGCGAGAGTTTATTTTTTCTCTAGCATCTCTTGTTGGATAGTTGGTTGTCATTGATGTCAACCTTGGTCAACCCTAGAAGAATCCCATTGGTTGGGAATAATATAGAAGTGATGGGTGTATTTGAATAAGTCTCCTAAGTGGTCCCCTTATGGCATAGATTTAAGCATGGCCCTCAGGGGAAGATGCTTTGAAGAAGTCTACAAGAAGCCTAGAGATGTGGTCATGAAGCTTGAAGTTTGAGGAAAAATAGGATGATGGACTTTACTAATGCATTCAAAACTATCTTATATGAATATTACCCATCATGCCATTTCCAATGGTAGGTGGTACGCCACGTGGTTCCTCACGATTTAAGAGATATGCCCTCTTGAAGATATAATCCCCGAATTATGGTTGAGAAGCCCAGAACAATTGCAACAAAAAGTGATAAGTCGACCCTAAATTAATTAAAAGAAGAAAATTTGTTGCAAAAATAAGTTACAAGTTGGCCCCATTGCAATGAATATTAAAATAAATATTAAGGATATTGATGGTAAATTCGGCCCCAACACAATAATTATTAAAAATTAAATTGAATTTTATTTAGGTCAAGTCGGCCCTAAAAAGAGGGTGCTAGATCTAGTATAAATAAGGCACCTAGGAGTTCATTTTTCATATCAACTCAAGTAATTTTTATCTGAGGTAAACAATGAGATATGGGGTGATTTTTAGAGGAAAGATGAAGTGAATAAGGGAGAAATTCCAAGGGAGGATGAAGTCTTGTGATGATGTGTTCTACGGTATGTTATTTAAAGGCCATCTTTACATTTTTTCTATAAAACAAATTATAGAATGATTCAGATAACGTAAGTTGAAGGCTGTTGAGAATAAATATCAAGGTAGTTTTGGTACACATTTATGCTTCTAGGTCGTTATATTTTTGGAGATACACTCTATGGAAGATAGGGTTTTTGACTAGTCCTGAAACTAGTCTCAAACAAGTGTTCTAAGAAAAATAGTCATAACTGCTTCATGGAAGATCCAAATTCCATGAGACCAATTGCATTAGAAAACATGTATTCCATAGAATGTTTTGTATGGTTTTCAGAACTAGACATCAAATATTTAGCGCATGGAATGCTATATAAGTTCTCTCTCCAGAATAGGCCAGAATTCAACAAAGTCTTCCATTTTTCACTATAACACCTTTTCAGGGAGTGAAACTTGGAGGAATTTCATAGAAGATATTTAACTATATTGGTTACAAGTTTCATACCTTTATTCAATATAAGTAAGGTGTTGGTTTAACTGCTCTCTTTTATTATCTGAGTTATTGACCCAGGGTTCATGTCTTTCGGGTTTCCAACAAAGCCTCTAAAACTATCGTCCCTCCTGGTAAACCAGAAGGCAACACAATACACAGAATGTACTGCATAGTCTCACCCGAGATATCTTTAAATGGGTGGCTATAAGACTCAGATGTTTAAAGCCTAGGACCGAGTATGAGATAGGGGTTTATTAACTAGAGCCATGCGCTACGAACTGTGAATGTAAACTACTTATTCCTCATGGGTGCACATTTCCATTTCACAGTTTAATTCATGAACAACATAATCATAATCCATAACAATATATTAACTCATTTATTAAGCATAACAATGCATTGCTGTTGTGGGGAAATTCTACCCTACCGACTAACAAGCTAGGGTTTAAACTTGCATGCAGATCATGACCCTTCAAGAATTACTTTTTACCTT
>JASDQU010306455.1:28479-55242 GCA_032191745.1 Picea mariana | reverse complement strand
TATATATATATATATATATATATATATACAACCATCACATTTCAAATGAACAACATTTCTAGTATCATTTAACTATTATAAGCCATAGTAAAACATGGTCATACAGTCCCTTAAGAATTGATTTCACTTATGTATAAACAGTCAACATATTCCTAACAAATAATAACCATAAATATAAAATTGACAAAGGAATACAAGTTGAGATTCATATCTGAAACCTAATGTTGGAATACAAATGAAACAACCATGTTCCACCCAACCATAGAACAGAAAATCCAAGTTCACTTGTCCTACTCACCACCTAGCCTGACCATGAGTCCATAAGGGAAAACTGAATGATCCTCCTTAACTATAGTCACCATCCACAGATCATAAAAATCCTTTGCCTCACAATAACAGTGCTCATAACAACAAATAGTTTATTTTCCAACATACTAAGAAGCATCATGCCTCCTCCATATGTTGTTTTTTTTATGCATCTGTGTGCCTAGGTCTTTCCTTCCCTCCTTGGGGAAATTCACAGCTTTACAAATCCCTGATTTTTAGGGGCTACTAATGGTCAAATTCCACTTCTTCCACTTGTAAAAATCAGCCTTGAGGTAACTCAAACATGTTCCCCACTCATGGAGTCATGGTCAACTATTTTTAACCTGCATGTTCCATTTGTCTTCCAACATTTAATTTATTAAAAGTTTGTCTTACACATGTGTCAAAATAAAAGAGGATAGTTGGGCAAGTCAAATATTTTCCCAATAATCATTAAATAATTAATTACAACAATCAAAATTCCAAATTCGGATTTGCCATAAATGGAAAATAATTTCCAAATCCGAATTTTCCAAAAATGGAAGTTTATTTCAAAGTTCACTTAGAATTTAATATTCTAAAATTTGAGGATATTACACAAACCCTCATGTTTATCTTGAGCAGTTTCCTTCACTATATAAAACCCCACATGGAAACCGTAGGGTATAAATGCTCGTTTCTTGTCCTTAACCAAAGTGGCATTGTAGCCCTGTAGGATAGTCTGATAACAGATTTCTCCTATGATGAGTCGGTCTAGGACATGATTTGGTGGCCCTGAACACCCTGATATAGGTTGTGTGTTCATCTAGATACCAGTGGCCTATTTTTGAGATCATTTTCTTGGCCGATACAGACAACCTTGGGCATTCCTTTTTAAATATAATAAAATAAAATCGAGTGATGAATTCATTGTAAATAAGGGCATAAGACTTTTTGTAGTTGTTTTCTCATAGGATCCTGAAGTAGACATGAACAAGTAGTTCTGCAACGTGCCAGCTCATATTCATATCGATGAAGACATTCCTCATGCATATTACATCTAGCAAATACGAGGCCATGAGAAAAGTAGTTGCTTCTCCTTCTTTCGGCGCCTGAGCCTGCAATACATTGGTACTCAATTGCTTGGAGATGATTTCTCCCCAGTTGAAACTACTCCCAGAAATAGACATAGTGTACGCCAGGGGCATCCATGCCTCCAATAACTTGGCGCAATCCTTTTCCCCATATAACCGGAAAATTAGAGCCATTAAGTAGATATATGGCTCCTTAGATTCGATGTCCCATATCAGCCATTGCTCCAGTTTGTGAATTTTTTTTCTTCTTTCCACCATGAGACCATCAATTGGCTAGTGTCGTGGAATTCATAGAAATTCACCATGAAGTCTATGTTCAACCGCTCCTCCAGGTCCCTGAACTTGTAATATTTTTGGACCTCTGTCGGGAGAAAAACTATGACACATCCTCCATTCTCATCATTAATCAGGCATTTATGTGCGTCTATGTGATCAATTAACCAACTCAAGGTCTATATGCATGGGAATACTAGAGTTTGGTAGGCTACCAGATGCAACCATGACCGCCAGATGTTCAGAAAAACCTGGTCGTCGATTGCCCTTACATCTGGGTCGTTGTGTGGGATAAACTCTCGGTAATCTTCTAGGTTGATTCTGTTGAATAGATCTTCCCACAGTGGGAGAATTGTTTTAGATCTAGTGGTCAATTTTGTATCTCCAAAAGAGGGGGGTTGAATAAATGCTTTCTTGGTTGAATTTTTGATGACTGGTTCCACCTTGGGAGCATATTCCAACTGCCTCACAGTGTCAGGAGAATACCCTTCATCAATCTCTGCCTCTTTTAATATCGGTGCCCTCGATGAGCGTCTGGTCATTGGCTTTCTTGGAGGAATTTTTCCCTGCAGATAAAACATCATTAGACACTATGTAGCAGATCGAATGTTGATATATATAAAAATTATGACCGTTGAACTTATAAAAATAACACATACCTCTTCTTCATGTTAGCTTAGCCTGGTTTTTTTACAGTCTGAGAATCAATGAAGTCTTGAGACGCTCTCTTCGCTTCTTTGGTTGCTCTGGAAATGGGACCTTGTATGCATAATGGAGGTGTTTGAAATTTTTTTCGTGATTTAAACAGACATGATACTTACCTTGTCACATTAGTTATTCAATTTGGGATATGAGTGTGGTTCTACAAAATCTGTCGTCAGATCTTCATTATGTTTAAAATTAAATTCAATCGTAGGTTGGAGGCATGGGCACGAGATATAATATGGTCTATCAGAGATTTAAATTCTCATTGTTCAGTCAGTGCAAAAGGTAGCAACGTATGTGGACCGAAACATTAAATGACCTATTAAATGACAGAATCTGATCTTATCTCGTGCTAAAAAAATCTAATCGTTTCTCTAATTTAACGGGTGGATTGGGAGTCGAGGCTTCTCTTTAAACATTGTTCGTTGATATCTCTTGGAAAAAACTCTAACGCCGATCCATCTTTCCGTATATATATGACATGGAAAAAATGACTCATAAGTATGACTAGGACACATGGAAACCTAAGGTGATTCAGGACGAAACTAGGTCGTACAAAATGCCTACGTGGAAAAGACACGTGGCACTTGAAACTGGCATCTTTGTTTAATCGTGTTATTCGGAATCGGTGACTTTTCCTTAGATAATTGTTTTAACAACAGATCCTACCCTGCCAACATTTAAAGGTATCAAGGATCGACAATCGAAGATAAGATTAACCAAGTGCTCCTGGATTAACTGCCTTGAAAATTGTCGATGTCGAAAGTGCATCGGGGATCGGTGATCGGTGATGTATCAATGTGTAAATTTTAAATTATTTAACCCTTTGAGATTTCACCGAACCTGAACAAATTCATCTGTCATCGGCTATCAAGGATTTATCATGGCTCATGTCAATTCTTATCCCTCTCGTATTTCGCCGATGGGAAATCAGATAACTCCTGAATCTTCTTGGTGAACTACTAGTGTAAATTTACTCCTCCTTTTACCGATTTTGATGATACATCGGCGATCGACGGTTATTGCTACTATGTGGTCATTTTACTTGCTTATATTTTTTTAACGTCAAACATAAGCGCACTAGTAACAATTTTAGCTGTAGATTCTTAGTTAGAATGTCAGGTTTCTTTAGACACAAAGGTTTTACAGATTGATAGGTTCAAACAAACCCAATTTGATTGATGAAGAGACATGAAAACAAAATTAGCAATCCCTCCACAATGGACTCAATTTATACAGCAAAACAAAAGAAAACAAGTGGTACCCAAAAGAGACAAAATTTCATGAAATATTTTAGGGTGTGTTGAGTGCTCAACAAGTTTCTAGGGTAAAATCTATGAGTATTGTGTGTTTTCTTTGTCATTTACTTTATTGATTAAATAGTCCTTCCTCTCTTCTGCTAGGTTTAGTGTGGAAGTGTTCATAATTTCCTAGCATGTGGTATTAGATCTTGGTTTAACAATATTATATATGAGCTAAACCCTAGGTTCAATAAGAGTCATAAGTCAAAAATATTTGAAGATTGTGCTTAAATAACAGTGAGCAGCTCGAGAATAGAGATCAAAAAATTCAATGGCCATAATTTTGATCTATGGAAGCTTAAAATTGAATATCTCCTTGTAGATCGACAACAATGGGTTGTATTTTGTCTAAGTACCATTCTGACAAGTATGTCGATGGAAGAATGGGAGAAACTTGAGATAAGGGCAAGGAGTATGATTCAAATTTGTCTTACAAATTCAATACTATGGAATGTCTCAGGTGAATATTCATCCAAGAAACTATTGGACAAGTTGGGTAGCTTGTACCAGTCAAAATCCCTAGTAAAAAAATTGTTTCTCATAAATAAATTGTATCTTCTTAGGATGAGTGAGGGTGGTTCAGTGAATGAGCATTTAAATATGTTTAATTCCATTATAATACAATTATCTTATTTGGATATTAAAATCACTAATGAGGATAAATGTGTTATCCTATTATTTTCTTTTCTGGACTCTTGGGATAGCTTAGTCATGGATATATGGAGAAATTCAACCACATTAGCACTAGAAGACGTGGTTGCATCTATACTGTCAGAATAAATGAGAAGGAAGAACATGGAAGGATCGACCAAAGATGAATTAGTGGTGAGAGGTCGACCGGTTGATAGAGATAAAAGCAAATTCTCCAATAGAAATTCTAAGTCGAAGGGTATATATAAATCCCATGTTTAGTTGAGAGAAGATGCTAGAAATGAGGTAAAGTTGGTCATTACAAAAGGGACTGTAAGTCGAAGGAAATGGAATTCGGTACAAGAAGCAGTCAACTTAGAGAAAGATGACTCCAAATAAGGGAGGTGATGTGTACCTAGCATCAACCAGTACACAGTCAGATCAAGATGTTTGGTTGATTGAATCAGGAGCATCCTATCATATGACACCACATAGAGAATGGTTATGTGAATATGAAATATATGAAGGAGGAGATGTGTTCTTGGGGGATGACTCGACAATAAAAAATTTCAGACGAGGAATAGTTTGAATGATACTATAGGATGGGAGGAGTAGAACCCTTCCAGATGTGCTACGCATTCCATGTTTGGAAAGAAACTTGATATTTTTCACTAAGATGAGTGATGCAGGGGTGTACACTCTATTTCAGAAGGATACGTGTAAGATGGTCATAGGTGCTATGGTCTTAATGAAATGAGTTTTGATTGGAACCCTGTACAATTTATTAGGGAATGTCAACTCGACTGGATGCAACAACGTCATTGTTCTTGAAGTTGAATTGACTTTGACTCGAATCGGGTTGAGACAATTCAAACCGACTCGACAAGTCATCGTAAATTTGACCCGACCATGCTATGGCATGAGAAGATGGGACATATTGTAGAAAAAATAATTCAAGCTATGCATAACAAAGGTATGGTCGAATATTTTCCTGAATGTGATTTAGAAGTCAATTTTTTTAACATTTCATATATGGAAAACAAAGTCGAGTGAGGTTCCTGTCTAGAGGGACATGGGAAAAGGGGATTCTACAGTTAGTTCATAGTGATGTGTTTAGCCCTATTTCAGTGCCTTAATTTGGTGGATCCATGTATTATGTCTCCTTCATAGATGATTTTTCCAGGAATACATGGATATATTTCCTCTAGAAGAAAACAGAGGTTTTTGAGATTAAATTTACTGTGTGTTTGCTTTTCATTTACTGTGTGTTTGCTTTTCATTTACTGTGTGTTTGATTTTCATTTACTTTCTTGATTAAATTTACTTTGTATTTGCTTTTCATTTAATTTCATGAATACATTGATATATTTTCTATGTATTATGTGTTTTCTTTGTCATTTACTTTCTTGATTAAATTTTTCTTCCTCTCTTCTACTAGGTTTAGTGTGGAAGTGTTCATCATTTCCCAACAATTGCATGGACCAATTAAATAGGACTAGGTGGAAGATTACTTTGGTTTATATCATGAGTTTATAGATCTCTCTAGATCACTATTGTGGCACATTCACTTATCCATGTAGATTATATCATGTGTATTTTACCATTTTTACTCAAATAGTTAAGACAATTCATTATTTTTCTCTCCTCTCCTCTCTCTCACAAGTTTCTATGACTTTTCTACTAGCGAAGTTCATTGTGAAAACTTCACATGGTATCGGAGCTTTGGTTTCTAGGATAAAGTGCATAAAAACATTTATTTGTAGGTACAAGAGAAAGATGTAGTCAGAAATATGGATTTCTTGCCAGCAATACTTCTCACGCCTCATAACTACTTCGATTGGAAGTTAAAAATTCTGCATCAACTTATATGCATAGGCTTGTACCGGATTACCATGGCTATAGAGGTGGAGCCAAATTCTTTTTTCGAGAAGAACCAGTGTCTAAACCACATGGATGAGGCCTATGGTATCATCTTTGTGTCTATGTCCCCCGAGCTTATGTTTCACGTTAAAGTTTGTACCACATCATATTAGATTTGTACCACATCATATTAAAGTTGGAGGATCTCTTTGGAAAACAATACAAAATGAGAGGCCATATGCTTGAGGTCAAGCTGAATTCCTTTAATCCAAGGAATTTTGATAAAATTCAGGACTTCTTTACTAATTTCAAGTCCCTTATCCTTCATCTAAATGGATTTGGAATATATAAATCAACTCAACATAATCAGTTGATCCTTTCTATTCTAGAAAAAAAATGGCATGGATTATGTTGTTTTTGTCTCATCGTTCCATACAAATAGGTTCACTTCAGGAGAAACCTGGAAAATTCCAACATTGGATCAGTTTATTGAATCCCTAATGCATGAGAAAGATAAGCTCATCAAAATGGGAATAATCAAGGGACCCAATGCACATGCACTTGTTGTGCATGAAAGCAACAACACTCTCAATTCAAATTCCAAGCAAAAAAGTAAGGAAAAGGAACATGCAGAGCCAAAGAAAGAAGGGTACTCCAAACCATTTGATGATTCTTCGGGATCCAAAGGTGGAAAAGGAAATAAATGGAAAAACAAATGCAATTATTGCAACCACAGATATCATCCCAAATTGGCATGCATGAAGAAAAAGATTGATCTGATGGCACATATTATTTAGAAGAACAACCTCGGGGATCAAATTCTTGAAGTTGCCAAGAAGAATGTAGAAGATCAGGAATCAATGGAAATGAGGTAAATATCATGCACTAATTTCCATTAACTCTTCTCCTGATGCACGGATCTTAGATTGAGGTGCATCCCATCATATGGAAGCAACAAAAAATGTTTTATCTTCTATTTCTGCATGCATGCGTCCTCTTGTTAGTACTAGATTTGAACCAGTCATTAATGTGCACATTGATGGAAATTATGGGGGTTGAATTTCAAGGAAAAGAGGCTAAAAGGGATCGTACATATCTTATAGATCAAGAGGAAAAGCACCTGGTCGAAAGCCAAGAAATTTCACAATGAAAAATCAAGCCCTAAGGGCCCAGGTCTCAGTATTAAATTCTCAGGTGCTTATCAGGAGAATGAAAGGTACTTATCGTTTATGAAATAATCTTAATACCTCTCTGAAATGGAACCATATCATATAACCACAGCTTAAAGAGTAATCACGAGTTATGGTGTGGTCCCGATCATATGACGGTTGCAAGTGATCTTGATTAACGGTTGTTAGAGCAATATTTGCCTCACCCTAGACAATCTTGTAGAGAGGGCCTTATTCCATTTCCCTATGCAGACTCACTTCCCATGATTGATAAATCCATAGACATAAATATAAATTTTTTCCACTTATACACATCTTTCACCCTATACAGCAAGTGTATACATAGGCTCCTCCACTACAGCCCGTGTACATTGGGATTTGTGCCAGAAAATTAAAATTAAATGTCAGGTTTCCATGTCACGACAGGAGATCTCTAATCCTTGGCCTTCCATATATTGGAAATGTTCCGACTCTGCCCTTTAGTTGCATTTTGAAGGCTATAAAGAAGACAATTCCAAGTTATGGAAGAGGAGAAAGAATTCAACTTTGAGAGAAAAGTTACTCTGGAGAAATTATCACTTCATATTCAGTCTACATCCCTTTGTCCTTTAAGTCTAAACACAATGTTCAGCCCCCAATCTCTTCCCTTATTGATGGATAAATTGTTTGTCTCCCTTATATGAACTTTTCGTTGATGGAGGATTGAAGTGGTGGAGGCCCAGTTAGAAGAAACTTGGTTTCTTGGTTCCGAACCGTGCCGACACGAAAGTCTGTAATATTTTCACTTATGTTGATCATTTATTAATAGAAATACTCCTTTCCCACCGAATTGATATCTTGAAAATATATGTATTATTATCCATGGGCATATTTGTTATGTATATTGATGGATTATGCTATCTAATGTGCTAACCTTTTATATTTCCGCCATATGTTTGTTTTCGCTTGTTTTTTTAGAACATCTTGACGAGGTAGGTCCCTTTCTTATCTCACTTGCACATTGGTTTATATAGCTTGTTTATGGGAAAGAGTTGATTTCTGCAGTCATACCTGTCTGTTGTGGTTCACCCTATCCATAGAGAGATTTTCCTTGTAACAGAAATGGCGACCATACTGGGGATGAATATTCTTTATTAGGGTTTGAAGTACTTTTCTCTTTGGATTTCTCTCCTTTCTATTGTGGTTCTTGTCGTAACATTGCTTGACATCTCCTATTCACTCTGGATTTGAGTTTTCATCCTTCCTCCCTTGCTTGGCCTTGTTTTAAAGAATATACGTGCATTTTGCCTTGATAGTCACGTATACATGTAGGTTGTCTCACTGCAAGTTGTGTATATATGCTATGTTTGCCCAAATAGTCGTGTACACCTTTTCTCCTTGCATGTTTGCTTGGTCTGGTGTTTGCTGGGTGGGATTTGATGCTTGCTGAGCCTTCTTAGGTCTCTATAGTGCCTTTTGAGTGCCTGTGGGATGACAGGAAACCCTCTTTTGGTTGAATTTCTCAGCGAAGTCTTTCTCTTCATATTTTCATTTTTATTGTCCTTGTACATTGGGTTGGGTGTTTTGTTGCTTGATATCCTGCTTGAGTTATCTCTTTTTTATACACAGTAGGGATATATATGTCAAGTTACTTGTCAGTCCATGCATTTTCAATTTCGATATATTGAAAATACAACAAAAAAATAGGCATTTTGCATTGCTTGGTATTTTTGTCTTTGAATCTCTATCATTAGCTTAGTGCATATAGTGAAAGATTGCATCTTTACTTCTGAATTGCAGATTTGAATTTAAAAATTGCATCCTTTTTTTAGGAGCATACCATTCATCAAAATTTAAAGTTAAGACTTTGCATTACTTTCATATTTACTTCTCTTCCAGATTCATAACACCATGAGTTTCATTACCATACCTTTTTGAGTAATAACGGCCATAAAATTAACACTATAATTTAAAATTTATTAGTAACGATTTTATTTTCTAGGGTTCATGAACTAGCCTAGGATTTGGTTTCTTGGAATAGGATTTTTGTGAGTAAACTTCTCCAAGGCAATTAAATCAACATATGTGTTTGAGTCAGGGAGTGGAGAAATACATTGTATAATTGGTAAGATCCGGAGGCTCCACTCACACTGGAGTTAATCATGAGGTCATGTGAATTTTGTTGAAGGGATATCCCCTCGATACCTTCCTAGCGTCAAATATATTTCTGGGGATCTATTCATATCTATTCAAGGTTTCAGGATTTTCTACCCTACCCATACGGTGGACCTGACTTATGACTGCTCTCCTGTGCATTGATTATATAGTGGTTTATTAGTTTCTTGACTTAGGTGTCTCATAGATTACTTGCATGGGTTATTCTGCAGGTACCCTGGGTCAAATAAGGGTCGGACATCACAAAACCTTTAAGGAGGATTACGTCTCTGGGGGGTTATGACCGACTGGTTGTTAAGCCCATGAGGGCCCTTATAACTGATTTCGTTACCTCTGATATTTAGCATGGAGTCTCAGGCCCCTCTTGGGCGAGACATACCTTCTTTAGGGAGGGAGGCCACTCAGCCACTTTACCCCATTTGCATGCATATTGGCCATTTGACTTTTGGTGTGCTCTTTTCTTACTAGTTGGCATTAAGATATATTTTTTATCTTTAGAGGCTAAGTCATCGTGGAGTCGGACCAGCCTCCCTGTCGGTCCCATCGCTTGTGACAGTTACCACCCGATTTCATGACCTTGCCTTTTAAAAGGCATAGAGTTATTATACGTGGTACACACACATCCACCATTCAGACTTGTGATTCTACAAGGATGAGTGTTGAACCTGGTCTTCAGAATTCTGGGAGCCCTTCGACTCCCATACCCACTATAGTTAATGGCACCCCTTCGACTCTTGCAACCTCTATGGTCGTAGTGTCGGAGGTACCTATCATTATTATGGACCGACCTATAGTTAATGCTCAAGATACCGCCTCGAACCCCTTTGGGTCTCTTGGCCACTCACTAGGCTACAATGTTCAGTCCATCCCTATGGCTTCTAGTCCATTTTCTTATGGTATGCCTAACTTCACTTTGCAGTTTTCAAACTTCATCCCAGTTGTTGGCCCTAATGATAGCATTGGGATTGGGGGAAGTGCACCTCCTTACACTCCTTTTTCATTTGGTGGATCTCAAATCCCTCAAATGACTCCTAATATGGGGGGCATCCCTGCTTTTAACCCTGGGTCCAATCCTCATACTTCTGGGTGGAATAGTCAACCTGGAGGATAAGCTTCGGCTCAAGTTTCATCCTACAACCCCACCTCCTTAGTGAAAATTCTGACCAATACATTTGGCATGACGAATCCACCTCTATCCTCTGGTTTCCAACCCGGAGGAGGTTAGTTTCACACTTTGGGCAACCCCCAACCTAGATCTAATCTGGCTGGGGGCAATTTCTATAACCCTCAACAGAACATTCCAGCTGGAATGATGCCCAACCAACCTTATATGAATCATCTCAGAGGAGGGCCTTATAATGCCAAACAGGGCCATGGTGTTTACCAGAACCCTGGATGGATTCCAAATCCGCAAGCACAATCTTTCCCAGGAGGTTGGATCCAGATGGCACAACCTCGCCTCCCTTTTCTAGCCACACTTAATCTACCAGATTTGGCTAAGTTAATGAACGATCCCGTGAGTCACGATCCTATATGGCTCCCAGTCTCCACCAAACTTCCTTTGGACATCCCAAAGTTAGAAGGTAAGAATGGAGAGGATCTTGGTGATCACATCACTACCTTTCACCTTTGGTACTCATCAAACTCCCTTAATGACGATTCTATTTGTTTGATATTATTTCAATGCACCCTCATTGGAGTTGCTACGAAATGTTATATTGAGCTTTCCAAGGGGTCATATGGGACTTTTAGTAGTTGGTGATGGTCTTTCTTAACCACTTCCAGTTTCCCATTCGTTATGATGTTGGATTAGAATTGTTGTCAACTTTACGCCAGGATATCGCCACTCATATCTCAGACCATATCCAGGAGTGGCGTAGACGGAAGAAGTTGATTAAAACTCCTATACCCCTGGCCTTTCTTTTAGAATGGTTTCTTAATTCTTTTCACCCTCCTATCTCGAAGGACGTTTCTACTTCCAGGGTTACCACTGAGGAGGAAGCGATCTTTAGGGCCCAGCAGTTAGATTTGATTTATGCTCAGTTTGGTATGTTATACCACCTTCTTCTTGACACACCGTGGTCTACTTACGACCCTAGGAAAAATCTCGGACCTCATGCCAACGACATTGTAGGTTCCGTCAATGTAAAGTCTGCAGACTCGGTGACAAACCAGTTGAAAGAGTTGTCTTTAATCCAATCTGCAGGAGGACCAACCTCATTTGTGTCTTCCAACCCCACTCAGTTGACAGATGTACACTCTGTGAAATCGTCAACCAACCCGAATGGTAACCAGCAACCAGGAGGGAATAAGAATAAATGATGCAATAACCGTAAGGGTGGGAAAAATGGTAATAAACCCAAGGAAAATAATAACAATGATAAGATGGGTATTAATGTTGGAGAGGGGAAACGAGAAATACGTAATTTGAAGTTTCCCTATAAGATTTTCACAGATGATCACCTTACCCATTTCTTCCCCAAACTTGCAGAAGCTATGAGGTTATTAGCTCAATTGCATGCCATGCTGACAAATCCATTCCCACATAATCAGCGCTTAGCCTCGATCTCCTCAAACACCAGAAATGTGGCTGGTGGAGATCAAAACTAGCAGCCACAAGATGATGATCATTTATGTATCAATATGGTCGATGCGAAAATCGATGCAGCCACTTGATCTCAAGACTATATTTCTAAACAAACTAATCTTGTTCTAGAATCTCCTCCTCCTCTGGAGACGACTTTACAGATTGATAAATCGAAGCCACTGCCTCGTATTCTAAAGGGAGTATTTAAGCTCTCTACCCATAATCCAAATGCTAGAGCCACCCAGAACTACTCTATTGTTGAGGACCTGGGTCAAAAAAATTGTGCGATGTCGTCTTTGGA
Source organism: Picea mariana (assembly GCA_032191745.1). Taxonomy (NCBI): domain Eukaryota; kingdom Viridiplantae; phylum Streptophyta; class Pinopsida; order Pinales; family Pinaceae; genus Picea; species Picea mariana. The sequence goes on along the minus strand of JASDQU010306455.1, from coordinate 42,883 downwards.
TGTACTCCAGACGTGTCCTTCACAAAGGAATACCTTACTCTCTACTTTAGGAGCTCTAGAAACCAGTGGCTCAAAGGTTATCAAGTTTGATGTCACATATGTTAAGCCTCACTTGCCTTACCATGTGGCTTTCCAAATCCATGTGGAGTACTCAATGTATACCATCAAATGTGTGGTTGTTGATGAAGGCATTGCTACATGTGTGATGTCCCTGGTTTGTTGGAAAGCTCTCAGTTCTTCAACCCTTTCCAAGTCATCGAACATGTTGACTACTTTCAACGGTCACTCCTTCCGCCCTCACGGTATTATCCCTACCTTTCCAGTTCAGTTAGGTGGGAAGACGGTCGAGGTGGAAGTAGAGGTAGTTGATGTGCCTTTTGATTATAACCTGTTACTAGGTCGCAATTGGACTTATGCTATGTCATATGTCTTCTGTACTCTTTGTTTTCCTCATGAAGGGAATATTGTGTCGATCGATTAGTTATCCTTTTCATTCTCTAGTCCTAACGCATCTCTTGGACCGTCGATCCCTGTGATCGACAATTCTGAGTCGGCAATTGAGAATATAGGTGTCGAAATGTATTCTTCCCTTATGGGTACTTTCGATTTCTTGGCACTGAACCATCATGTTTATGCCATGTCCAGTAGGCCCGTCTCGACTAGGAGGTACATTCCTTTCCACACGTCTTATGTTAATGATCCATGGACCCTACCTTCCCTGACTTCGTGTTGTGAAGGACAGTCGCATGTTGGGATGGCCATGCCACTATCAGTAGCAGAGATTTCATATCAAGTTGTTCTCAACTCTTCCGCTAATCCGGATCATGTTCCCTCGCCGACAGATGAGGAGGATCTCATTTCTAGGCCCGTGTGGGCCACTTCATTGTCTTGTTAACATGATTTCCTCGATGGGACTTTGCCCTCGGACGAAGCCATCATCGAAGCCATGAATGGTTCCGACAAACCTTGGGATGGCATGCATCACTGTTCTTATTTTCTCCCAGAGCTTGAATGAATCGAACAAGACAAATTTTGATCTACTTTGAGTGAAATAGCCGGTCATGTCGTAGTTCCGCTTGATACACAAGGAATTTATGCCGAAGGAAATATGGTGAGCATTTCTCCTACTGTCCATATCGACATCTCTCATACCCCTGACAAGGTTGAAAATGTAAATATTGGTGTGGATTGTTCGCCAAAGGAAATCATGATCTACACCGAGCTCTTCAAAGAATTTCGAGACGTATTTGCTTGGTCCTATGAAGAGATGCCAGGGATCGACCCTCATATTTTTGAACATGAGATTAGAACTTATCTAGATGCTAAACCTGTTCGGCAACATCTTAGAGTTTTCAACCCTCGAAAGGCCCCTACTATTAAGGTAGAGGTGGAGAAGCTACTTAATGATGGCTTCATCTACCCAGTTCCTTTAACCGAATGGGTATCCAAACTCGTTCCTGTAGATAATAAGAAAGGAACCATTAGTGTATGTATGGATTTCTGTGACCTGAACAAGGCATGTCCGAAAGACAACTTCCCCACACCTTTCATCGATCATATTCTCGACGAGTGTGTGGGAAGTGAAGTATTTTATTTAATGGATGGATTTTCAGGATATAATCAAATTCAAATCAAACCTGAGAATCAAAACAAGATAGAATTTATTTTCCCTTGGGGTACTTTTACATACCGAAAGATGCCTTTCGGCCTTAAAAACGTTGGATCAACCTTTCAATGTGCCATGACTTTCTCTTTTTACGATCTTAAGCACATAGTCGAAGCTTACCTGGATGATCTCGTTGCTCACTCTCGCAAGAGACTGGATCATGTTACTCACCTTCGACTTGTTTTTGAAATATGTCGTTATTATAGAATCTGGTTGAACCCTCACAAGTGCATCTTTTGTGTTAAGTCTGGTCATCTTTTAGGTTTTCTAGTTTCTGAGACTAGGATCATGGTAGATCCACTTAAGGTTGAGGCAATACTTTGGTTTCCTCCCCTACGCACGATTAGACAACTTCATGGTTTACAGGGGAAATCTAACTTTCTTCACAGGTTTATAGTGAACTATGCCACTATCACTAAAGGTTTCACGCATCTTTTGAAGAAGGACACCCCTTTTGTCTGGGATGAGTGAGCCCAGGATTCCTTCAATTCCTTGAAGAAATATTTGATGTCGACGCCTCTGTTGAAGCCTCCTGACTACAGTAGAGATTACTTGCTTTATATTGTCGCATCTGAAGATACGATTGGTATGGTTCTGGTTTAGGAGGATGATGAGATCCATAAGCACGTCATCTACTATCTTAGTTGAACTTTACTCGGTCCTGAACTTAATTAGACTCACGTTGAAAATCTAGCTTTGGTTGTCGTCCACGTAGTCCAGCGTTTGTGTCATTACATATTACTTTGCGAGACCACAGTGGTTGTTGATGTCAACCCATTTCAATATGTTCTTACCCGATGTATCATAAGGGGAAAATATAATAAATGGATTGTCATTTTACAAGAGTTTGATCTTGATTTTGCTTCTGCGAAATCCAAGAAATCCCTAGTCTTTGCAAAGTTGATATCTGATTTTCCATGATTAGATGAGGACGTTTTCCATGTTGATTTGTTTGTGGGAGAACACATTTTTATTGTCTCATTGTCTGACCCCTGGTATGGAGACATCGTTCTCTATCTTCATACCTTGAAGTTCCCTCTACATCTCTCACGAGATGAACGATGGCGTATAAGATACCAAGATAAGAAATTTATTATCATCGGTGACACTTTGTATCGTCGAGGAATAGACAATATCTTGCATCGTTGTTTAACTCATGGATAAGTTGAGTCTATTCTAAATGATTTCCAGAGTGGGGCTTGTGGTGGTCATCTATCCAGGCTTGCGACAGCCCAAAATATTTTGTGAGTTGGTTATTTCTAGCCTACTATCTTTAAGGATTGTATTGAAGTAGTTAAGAAGTGTCACCCCTGCCAGGTGTTCACTCGGAAAATGCACTCGCATCCAACCCCTCTTCATCCAGTCATTATCATCAGTCCCTTCACCAAGTGGGGGGTGGACTTTGTCAATTGCAACCCAACTTCGGCTGGGGGGCATCAACACATTATCGTGGCCATCAACTACTTTAATAAGTGGGTCGAGGCCATGCCTACAGTTAAATGTGATGGGAAGACTGCATCCTTCTTTGTATTCAATCAAATTATCGCTCAGTTTGGTATCCCGAGTGATATTATCACTGATCATGGCAGTCACTTTCAGAATGAAATGATGGAATAACTAGAAGCTAAGTTGGGGTTTAGACATGGTCATTATTCTCCGTATTACCCCCAGTAAAATGGACAAGTAGAGGTCGCCAAGAAGTCTCTCAAGACCATTTTTCAAAAAAATGTCAGTTAGAGTAAGTCCGACTAGAACATCATGCTATATCCTGCACTCTGGGCATACCGAACCTCAGTCAAGACTGCCACTGGATTTTCCCCTTTCCAGTTAGTACACAGTGTGGAGTCAATTTTACCTATTAAATGTGAAATCCCTTCTCTTAAGTTGGCAGTCGCACTCCTACCTGACACTTCCAATCTAGAGTGACGCCTTGTACACCTAGAGAGTGTCAATGAGAAGCATCAAGATGCCTCTACGGCTATCGAGGTGAACAAATGACGTGTCAAGGTCCAGTACGATATGTCTGTCCTTGGTTGTACGTCGAGGGTGACTTGGTCCTCTTGTATGATCAAGCCAAAGAACCACTGGGGGAAGGAAAGTTTAAGCCCATGTGGCACGGTCCTTACATCGTGCGACATGTTCTAGAAAAAGGAGCCTATGAGTTAGAATATTATGGAATAAGTTGGTCGAGCCTAGAAATGGGCTCTGTATGAAAAGATACTATGCTTAAGCCCCAGGCTCAAGTGGAACTCTCTGTATACTAATGTAATTTAGTGTATATATCTCTTTTATTTTTCATCTTCGGATTGCTTATCGAGTTTTCACTTGGTTGAAATATGGCAACAGAGTCGTCAGTCTACTTAGGATTCGCAAATGGGGCCAGTCGTCATACATGGAACTTGGCTTCCGCCGCTTGGGTGGTTTACTCACCCGAGGTTCTACTAATGTCTTCAGGTGATGTATTCCTAAGGCCATCCATGAACAATGTGGCCGAATATAGCATCGTTATAGAACTTTTGCGTGATGCTATCTCACATGGAATTCATTCATAGATCTCTTGGATTTCCAATTAGCAGTATGTCAATTGAACGACTATTACTGTGTGCGTGATCCTATGTTACTCTGACGATTCCTACGGGCATGTCTTTTAGAACAATAATTTGATTTTATTACATATTATCATATTCCTAGGAGTTCTAATTATGTATCCAATGCTTATGCTAACTTTGTTTTATATTTTCATTTGTCACATAATTAAAAGCAAAGAAAACCATTTAATCAATGTACACATTGTAAAATATAAATAAAGACAAATATCCCTTTTTATATATTTCAAAAAAATATATATGGAGTTTATAGTACAAAATGGGGCTAACACCCTCAATACACATATACAGCCAGTATTACAATATCCCACGACATCTATGCCTGTGGCGTCGGATGTGTGTCATGTTAGCAAAACACAGCGTTTGTGAGACATTGAAAGAGTTGTACCCATGCCCTGGGTACACCAACCACCTGTTGTTGTATGGCTTCATGTAGATCCTCTACCTGAACCATGGGTATCCTGTGAGTCAAACGCGATAGGTTTTCCTGCACGTTTTGTAGGACCCTCTCGGCTTCTCCTCCCGTCACCTCGTCTCCCTGGTTCCTCTGTCAATGTCGAGGGAAACCCTTTGGCCATCGTGGACCCACATCTGTAGCAAAAAAATGTCTAGTCAATACTTAAACACCATCCTAAAATATTTTTGTCCTAACTATACAAAAATATAAAAAAAATGAAATATGTAAAAAAAAACCGACATACCTATGTCACCGTAGGCAGACCCTAGTGGAAGTGGCATGTCTAGATATCCTTTGAAGTCGATCCCCTCATAGAGATAGTCATCCAGAGCAATGACTTGTCTCTACCACCAGTAGAAGAAGTCCTCGTTGTACAGTGTTGGAACCATACCTCCCCCCTGCCACTTCAACACCTCAGTCCATCGTGCCATGGTTGGATCATGAGTTCCCCTAGGAAGAATCTCCACTCTAGGTCCCAAACCTGAAACCCGCTCGAAAATTAAACTGCACAAGATGGAGGCAAACCCAAAATTCATTTTACCCCCCTGCTTGCACTCTGTCAACTGGCTCTTCATATTCGCCAGTAGTGAGGTACACTAGCCATACACTGTGGGTCTCACACACTTCACTGCATAGAACATGAGCATCCTCAATGCCTGGTGCAATGAGGTTGAACTTGTGATCCTGGTCAAGACTAGGACAATGATCTTTAGACTAAGGTTATTTATTGCCCGGATAAGGAATTGACTCCCTACCTTAGGAATCCCTGCTACACATTGGGCATCGATATATTCCTCTATCTTCATCCCACTACCTTCTCCCCGTGACTTGAGGTTCACAACCTCCCCCCGACGTGATAGACCAGTCATAAAGTAAATGTCCTCTACTTGAATTCTTAATGGTTTCCCATCGAGATTGAATATCTCTCTATTAGGTTCCCGGTAACCCACCAACATATCCAACAACCTCACCTAGGCTCTCATTCCTTTGAGCACCCAAAAATTATACAAACCACATTGCTTTAAGGCCATTTGGGCCTCCAGATCTCGATCTACAGTAGTATCGACCTCCTCATGTTCTCTCTCTCTCCATTCAAGAACCATCCTATCAAAGACAAATTGAATTTTGAGTTAGAACCCTTCTTTTTTATCATTTGTGTGCCTATACGCGGCCTCCTTTGCATACAGTCGCTTATAGGGCTCAATATACACCCCTTGTAGTTCACACAAGAGCATATACCTCGTCGTATACGTGACCTAATCAAGGCCAGCCCGCATACACCGAAATCTATACTTTGCGCCTTAAATAACTAAAAATTTAAGACCTAATTTAAAATTTTAAACCATTGAATTTGAAGAGGAAGAGATCAAGAATTACCTACTCTAGACGGATCATGATTCTGTTTCCTGATGCTCCCGCAATCGTCGTTTGAATATTGGAGGAATTTTGGTCCAATTTGCACTAGTTGGGTAAAAAATCAAAATGGTATGGTAATTTTTTATTTTATTACTATTTATAAGTTATTTTTACTCACTTTTCTATAGTTTTAAACCATTTTTGCACCTAATGGACTAATACAAAAATGGATCGAGTTGGTTTTTGCAGTTTAAACCTGGGATTCTTGCAGATTTCAGTGTTATGTCGACCGTTTGTCACCTCGGGCAGGTATATTTGTTACCCAACATATAGGATAGGTATCCATTCCATTATGCATTTTTGCATTATCCTATAACTGTCACTTTTTACGCCCTGGGTACGAACCCATTTGTGGCGACACAAAACCCTCCATTTGTTATAAAGTTGTGTCATTTTCAAGTGGTAGAGACTTACCAAACATGGGTGCCCTATTTATATCCCCTACTGCATTTGGTACCCATGCAGATATTTTTTCAACAGGACCGGGAGTCCCTCACAACTCATACTTGACTTTATGCTGACCCTCATTTCTCATTCATAAACATGCGACTTTATACCCCGTGGACTCCCAAACGAGTTTTATTTAAGCTCTTTTCTGACTCATCTAAAACAGAAAATATTTCCAAGTGATTTGTCCCTTTCACACTCATTAAATTGGATTCGAAAGGTCATGAATCTTAGTTAATCTCTTTTCCGACTCATTATCAAAAAGTGAAAAGATTGTCAAGTGAGCTTGTCTCTTTCATACTCGTAAAATTGGTTTTGAAAAGATGTCTATTTGGTACAAGTTTATCCCTTTTCACACCCTTTTCACACCAAGTAGACTACAAGATATAAAAAGGACATTTTGTGGCATTAATTTGTGATTGCATCTCATGCCCTTGCTTGTAGTATTGAGGTATAGTTGGTTCTCACTTTGCATTATAAAGCATTTGACTCAGCAGTTTCACATCCTCAACCAAGTAGATCCTTGTTTATATCCTTCGCAATTTGACACCCTTTACCTAGGAGGAAACATTCCCCTGAGTATCCATCTCCCGCATGCACTTCCCTGCATTGAGCATAGGTATGTTCCACCGCTGGAACTAGTTTTTCTTACTTGCGACACTCATTTCCTCCTCTGTATCATAGCATTCGTTTTTTATGAAAAAAAAAATATGGGCGAGAAGGGACTATTATCTTATATCACCAGCAGTCGTGTCGCCTTTGAACAAAGCACAAAGTTATTTGAGTCCATTCATCATAATTTTGGGATTAGCATGACCTTAGGAAATTGAGACCATTATAGAGTCTTCTCTACCAACTGGTTACTCTTCTAGTCCCTACAGAGAATTTCATTGATGCCTCCTGCATCTCATGGTTTCATCATCAGGTCTATGTTGTCAGAGTTCTCCATATGTCTCATGCTCTTGTTCAAAGGAAGTCTATCAACCTGTGTTGGCCACTCCAATCTTGACTTTTCATGTCGTCCATACCCTCAGTTTGTCTCAGAATCACATGATACTATAGTTCTATCATGCACCCTGTCCCTACTTTCATCATTGGTAGGTAACCTTGAACCCAACAGTTGACATTTCATCATTGGTCATTGACTGGGTGGATTCCCTTGTGTTCAATGGCAAGACATCTATTCACACATTGGGATTCATGTAGTGTCTTGGATGCCATTAGCCTTATTGGTGGTTTCCTCACCTTTGTCAGCAGTTTTCATCATTGATTGTTATTCAAAGGGTCTTTTTCATGTACCACTTTCACTTGGCACATGCGAAAGACGCACAGGGGCGTTGGTTCATGAACTTGTTCTTCGTCTGATTTCCACCAAATCATGAAGCTCCTTCTTTGTACCTCGTGTTGACTAATGAGAGATGCCTCAATTCTCTCCTTTCAGTGGGTCTCTTTCCATCGAATTCAACCCATCTATTCTGGAAATGGGGCCTAGAGTCTTATGAGTACCTTGAGGCTTGCAGTCATTAGTGGCAGGCTCTCTCGCCATCGACAATTGGGAATACATCAATGTCTCCTGATCAATGGATTCTTCAGTTGTTTGACACCGGCTCCTTTATTCACAATTGTAAGAATGTACTCGGTGTCTTGATACCTACTTTCATTATCAGTAGGTTGTCTCGCGTTTGTTAACAGTATACCTCAATGACCAATAATCAAACGATGTCTCATTGTGTTCGACCTCAACTCCTTTATTCACATGATGTAGACTTGCACCTTTGGCGGATTGTGTATAAGACTTGAAGACATCACTATGTGGTCGTAGCTTTCGTGAGTTGTTGCTTCCTTTTCATTGGACCAGTACCTATATGACTTCAGTGATCATGGGAGATCAGATTGTACTCCATGGTATACAGACATCTTCAGATTGGTTTTGAGACTGATACTACTGGGCCTTGTTCGTGACTATGACATCTATTGGCATGTAACCACATTTGTATCTGCCTATTCATGGCCATAGACACTTGTTTGGTATATTTTCACATGGATCTACAGTGTGTTTTTGGCAGCCATGTATGCAAAGTCAGTACAAAATGTAATGAGCAGTCGATTTCATCCATCTTGACCCCTACCACTCCACTTCTGGGTTATTTATAATGTATTTCAGCCATCACAGATACTCCACTGACCTCACACATTAGGGGGCATCTGTTAGGGCAATATTTTCCTCACCCTATGCAATCTTGCAGAGAGGGCCTTATTCCATTTCCCTATGTAGACTCACTTCCCGTGATTGATAAATCCATAGACAAAATATAAATTTTTTCCACTTATACACATATTTCACCCTATATAGCAAGCATATATGCAGGCTGCTCCACTACAGCCTGTGTACATCAGGATTTGTGCCAGAAAATTAAAATTAAATGTCAGGTTTCCATGTCACGACAGGAGATCTCTAATCCTTGGCCTTCCATATACTGGAAATGTTCCGACTCGACCCTTCATTTGCATTTTAAAGGCTATAAAGAAGCCAATTCCAAGTTATGGAAAAGGAGAAAGAATTCAACTTTGAGAGCAAAGTTACTCTGGAGAAATTATTACTTCATATTGAGTCTACATCCCTCTGTCCTTTAAGTATGAACACAGTGTTTAGCCCCCAAGATCTTCCCTTATTGATGGAGAAATTCTTTGTCTCCCTTATATGAGCTTGCCATTGGTGGAGGATTTAAGTGGTGGAGACCCAGTTGGAAGGAACTCGGTTTCTTGATTCTGAACCATGCCGACACAGAAGTCTTTAATATTTTCACTTCTGTCGATCATTTATTAATAGAAATACTCCTTTCCCATGAAATTGATATCTTGCAAACATATGTATTATTATCCATGGGCGTATTTGTTATGTATATTGATGGATTATGCTATCTAATGTGCTAACCTTTTATATTTCTGCCATATGTTTGTTTTTGCTTGTTTGTTGAGAACTTGTTGCAGGTATATAGCTTTGGGTCAAAGTGCTCAATGGTGGACATCATCGAACATCTGGACGAGGTAGGTCCCTTTCTTATCTCTCTTGCACATTGGTTTATATAGCATGTTTATGGGAAAGAGTTGATTTCTGCAGTCATACCTATCTGTTGTGGTTCACCCTAGCCATAGAGAGAATTTCCTCGTAACAACGGTTGAGTATGCATGTCTCATTGCAAAGGTGTTTGGGAGTTAATTCATCATTTTTGGAATAGTGTTTAATAATAAGAGGGGGGAGTGAATTAGTATTATCCTTTTTCAACAATTTAAAACCAATTAAATATTAATTTTATCAAATCAAAACAAAATATCAACAAAAAGATACAGTGTGCATAATTTAACATGAAAAACTCAACTTGGAAATAATCACAACTATTTTTTTTTATTTTTTTTTAATAAGTATTACATTTAATTTTTGAGCTCCAAATCAAGAGGAAACACCAATTCCATGTTTTACTAGCACCAACTAGAAGGAGGCTACGACCCCCTACATTTTACTAGCACTTACTGGAAGGAAGCACTGACTCCCTAGTTTCTTCAGCTACAATTGAAAATATGTTGCAACACCTTGTTTTACCAACTTCAAATGGAAGGATGATACAACCTCCTTTGCAGGATCCAACCTGCCCTAGCACCACCCAACCTCCATTTTTATGATAAGTACTTTAATCTTCAAATATTCATAATCTTTTTTGGATTTTATTGCATATCTTCATTTACTTTCTTGGCCTCTTACTCCATTATTGATATTCAAATTTCATGCTCAAAGACCCACCTTCTTTCAACAATAATTTTCATGTATATAGTCTTCCAATGGTCATGGTCATGTACAACTGAATAGTTGCACCTCTTCAATATAGGAATGTATCTCTTCATTATAAGTATGTATATTTTCRATATAATAAGCCATTGTGAATTTTCAATAATCTTTATATGAAAAATCATATTCTTTTTGAAAAGTCACGGCCTTTTTAAATAATAATTGATTTTCCCCCTTTTTAATTTTTAATTCATTTTTTACATTACCATGGGTAAATACTACCATGGTTTGCAAATATCATGTGCATTTTCACTTTTACCCTTTTTCTTTTACCTTTTTCTTTAATCCAATTTCACTTTTACGTTTTTCTCTAATCCAATTTCACTTTTATATTTACTCCTCTTTTACATAAACTCCACTTCCACCTAACTTTTCAACTTTTGTTATTTAATAAAGTCATATTTATATTTAATTCACTTTCATTTCCACTTTTGCATAAACTTCATTTCCACTTAGCTTTTTCACTTTTATATTTATTAAAGCGATACCAAAGTCTCATTTATATTTAATCACTTACTAACCTTTAACATGTATTTGATCACTTACTAACCTTTCACATCAAGGATAATTTATTCAACAATTGATTGCCTTAGTGGATATAACCATTGGTGGCTACTGGAAATTGTTTGGGTTTTAAGACTCGTCCAACTTCATCCTAGAAAGAATGATGACCAAACATTTCTACGAAATATCGACTACTATGTTGATATTACAAACTCAAGGGTTCTCAGTGTTGCATCAACAAATTTCCCTTCGACTACACTCTGAAATGGTAGTGCAAAAGAAAGTATTGAAGAGGGAGACTCACCAGTATTTTTTTGTTCATCACGGTCTTGTCTCAACAGAATATATAGTCACCATGAAAAATTGACTCGACTAGTGTAGTAATTGAAAAAAATTCATTCTTTCAAAGCACTCGACTAGGCGATCCCCTATATTTTGGTAGTCCACTGCATTCATGTAACTTAGTATTAATGTATCTTTCACTGCAATTCCATGCCATACTTCACTATGGTACTTTTTTATTCATGTTGACATCAATGCCAACACAATATTTTCATCAATCTCCCCCTTTGTCATTGATGGAAACACATCGTAAAAAAAAATGATCCCTTAATAATGAGTAATTGTTTTACCAATATTTTCTCCCCCTTTGACATCAATGTCAAAGATTCTAATACCATMATGAGGTTCATCATCAATTGTCTATTKCTCAACCTTMTTTTGTTTTGAGTGATAGTACTTGCCATTTTTTTCTTGTTCCCCCTRTCAACAACCCTTTATTTTCTCAGTGAACCTTTTTCCATCCTCTATTTTTGACAKCTCCCCCCATCAACGTTTCTCCCCTATCATCATTATTTTTTTCTTTTACTGTAGAGAGATTACTCCCARCTTTTGGATTAGAYGTTCAAATGCTTATTTAGGAAGGGGTTTAGTGAATATGTCTGYTATCTKCTCCTTTGAACTAACATACTCCAATCTAACCTTTTTGTCACTAACTTGCTCTCTCAAGAAATGATACTTGATGGGTATATGTGTGGTATTTTCATGCATGACTGGATTCTTGAAGATTTTGATGCCACTTGTATTGTCACAATAGATAGGTATAGGATGATTACATTCAATTTTAATATCCTCCAATGTTTTTATCATCCATAAGATTTGGGTGCAACATTCGGCAGCTGCAATATATTCAACCTCTATTGTAGATAGTGAAATTGATGATTGTTTTCTACTTGAGCATGAGACTAGACATTCTCCTAAGAAAAATGAATTTCCGCTAGTGCTTGTTTTTTCATCCACACTACCATCCCAATCAGCGTCTGTGTAGAAAATCAGTTCAAATCCTTTATTCCTTCGATACCATAAGCCAAATTATGATGTGCCTTTAAGATATCTAAATATTCTCTTGACATCCATCACATGTGATTCCTTGGGAGATGATTGAAATATTTCCAATATTCCTACTAAGTTCATGATATCAAGTCTGTTTGTAGTCAAATATAGTAGGCTCCCAACCATAGATCTATAGAGAGTTGAATCTATAGAAGGTGGCTCATATTCCTTGCTTATTTTGTAGTTGGTTGTCATTGGAGTGTTCATAGGTGCACTTTCATCCATTCCAAAATTTGTAAGTATCTCTTTTAAGTATTTTGATTGAGTAATAGACATTCATTTTGGTGACTGAGTGATTTGAATTCCAAGGAATAATTTTTTCCCTCCAATCATAGACATTTCAAACTCTTTTCACATTTTTTCAGAAAATTTATGACTTGATTCATCATTGTTGCAGCCAAATATGATGTCATCAACATAGACCACTCTAACTAAAAAACTATATTTTTCAATTCTAAGACAGATATTTTTGTTAGACATGCATCCTCTGAATCCTTGTTGCAGCAAGTACTTATCCAGTCTTGCATACCATGCTCTGGGTGCTTGTTTAAGGCCATGGATTCCTTCTTGAATATATACACTTGTTCTTCTTTTCCTAGTTGTTCAAATCCTTCTGTATGCTTCGTGTAGACTTCTTCTTTTAGGTCTCCATTCAGAAATGCATATTTTACATCCATCTGATAGACTTTCAAAAGGCATGAGTATGCTAGAAATAATTTGATGGCTTCCATTCTTGAAACTGGAGCAAAGGTTTCTTCAAATTCAATCCCTTCTACTTGTGCATACCCTTTGCACACCAGGCTTGCTTTATTTCTTATAAATTGACCATATTCATTAAATTTATTTTTGAAGATCCACTTGGTCCCTATCACATTTTTATTTTTTGGTCTTGGGACAAGTTCCCAGGTCTAGTTTTTCTCTATTTGATCTAGCTCTTCATTCATGGCTTTGATCTAGTCTTCATCTTTACTAGCCTCTACAAATGCTTTGGGTTCTATTACGGATAGCAATGCTTGTTCTGATTTGTACATTATTTTTCTTCTTGTTTCAACTGCAACACTTTTATTACCAAGGATTAGAATTTATGGATGATCTCTTTATACTTTCCTTGATGGTGTTTTTGTAACTTGTCTTGGTGACTCTTCTTCTACGTTTTCTTGTGATTCTTCTTCATATTTTTCTTCTTCAAGTTTTGAGTCTTCCTCTTGTTAATCTATACTTTATTCTTCATCATCATCTCTTATTCTTTCATCAATTTGTGGATCAACATGAGATTTTATCCCTTTTGTTTTTAGATCATCCACTTTTACATTTTCACTTTCCACAATATTGTGTAGCCTTAGATTATAACATCTATAGGCCTTTTTGGTGGATGAAAAACCAACAAATATGCCTTCATCAATCCTAGAATCAAATCTTCCTAGGTTATCATCATCTTTGTTTATGTAGCATTTTCTCCCAAACACTTTGAAACGCTTAACTGATGTTGGTCGGCCATACCATAATTCATATGGTGTTTTTTCATAGTTAACTCTAAGTTTTCCTCTGTTAAGTATGTATACAGTTGTATACACTGGCTCTCTCCAATATATATCTGGTATCTTAGCTTCATTTATCATATTTTTTTCTACCTCTTGAACAATTCTATTTTTCCTTTGAGCAATTCCATTTTGTTGAGGAGTCCTCGGAGAAGAAAAGTTTATTTTGATTCCATGGGTTTTGCAAAACTCATTGAATTTGTGGGAAGTAAATTCCCCTCCATTGTCTGACTTGAGACACTTGATTTTGAGATTAGTCTCATTTATGCCAGTGCTTCAAAGGCTTTAAATTTTTCAAAAGCTTGTGATTTCTCTTTAATAAATCACACCCAAGTCATTCTAGTATAGTCATCAATGAACAAAAGAAAATAATATTATCTTTGTATACTCTTTGTTCTTGTTGTCCCACATAGGTCAGTATGAACAAGTTCTAATGGTTTTGAGGTAGAATACTGTTAAGAACCAAACAACAATATAGCATAGAAAAACCTCAGGAAAAGTACTCAACGCCTTGAAAAAGAGATAATTTCAGAT
>JASDQU010306454.1:42564-66326 GCA_032191745.1 Picea mariana | reverse complement strand
GGGAGGTGAGGCCCAGGGGAGACGTCCCCAGTGACCAGGGGTTTTGAAGAGGCTAAAGGATAATTTGACAATGACAAGTTTCCCCCTTCACAGATCACCACCAGAATAGATAGTCCGGCCAAAGGCCAATTTAATGTAAACCCCCAAGGAAACTATACCTGCCTGGAACAAAACAACAACAAACTGATACGTGCAAGCTTTTCAATGGGTTAGTACTTCATATAGATACTATCATAAGTTCAATATAAGCAATTTGAAATTAAATGTTGACAAAGTCCATGTTTACAAAATAGCAATAAAAGTAATGTCACTTCACCAATAAATACTAGAACAATATGGCATTCAATGCAACAAATTGATACTTAACTCAATTAATGCCTTTAACTACCATTCAATTGCTCAATAAATGAAACGTTGCCACATCAATGATATAATAGCAAATGATGATGTCATCATTTAGGGTTAGTAAGTTATCTAGAACTAGGGTTAGTGTAGTTAGGGTTTCAATTGAAAAAAGTTTTGAGAGAGTGTTTAGATAGAGTTCTTAATTAAAAGTTTGAGGTCTTAGATCAATGCCTTAGGGTTTAATGGAGTCATAAATGAAGAACTCAAGAGTTAAAGGGGATCAGACTTAAAGGACTAGAGGGATAAGTTTTGAAGAGCTGCTAAAGAAGGGCTTCAAAATCATAACCCTAGGGGAGAGAGGCTCACTCCAGTGTTGCTAAAGCAAGGCCTCGTGCTCTCTCCTCCTTCCCCACAAACAACTATCTCAAATGAAATACAAAATCAATACAAGAGAGCTTAAAGAGGGAGAGTGTTGCTAAGGCAAGGCTCTTTCATTAAACCCTAAAAGAAAATGGCCCTAGGTGTAGATAACCTAGGCCTAGGAAGTCCTCTTCCTCTTGAAGTCAAAATGGTACGGCTAGCTAAAGGGAGGAAGAAAAATGAGTGTAGCTATGGCTAGGCTCTCTTCTTCTTCTTCAATGGCCAAAATCTTTTCTATCAGGGGACATGAGACAAGGACCTACTTGTGTGCTTGTCACCTAGGGTTTTTATTCAGAAAATTATAAATACATGTAAGAAAATAAGACTACAACCATTCAATCAAGAATTTTTGTAGAAAAATACTTACAATTCATCAAGAAATAATCATGCAAACCCTAGTTGTAACACCTTCCTTCAAGAAAAACACCATAGAATGCCAAAAATCTCTTCCTTCAACAAGTGCGCCTTCCTTAAATCAGTCAATAACCCAAATAGGGTGCTAAAAATCAGACCTCACTATGAGTCAGTAAGTTGTTGTGCTAAAATGAGAATCAAAATCCTCAATATATATTGTATCAATGACCTAATTTTACTTTTTAGGTCATAAAAAGGCCGACAAGGCCATAATGTCAAAATCATATTGTTTTTACATTAAATGCTAAGTAAAAACCCTAATTAAGAATAAAAGAGAGTAAAATCCCCTTCAAGGGAGGCGCTAGCCCTTTCTAGGGAAAATGAGACATCCAGGAGAAAAACGTTAGCCCCCTGGGGGCCTCTCCAACATGCCACACGTGCCACTGCTACCCAGTCTGCCTCCAAAATCATCCATGAAGTTGGATGACATCATGGTGAAGATGGGGACATCATAAGCCTTCCAAGGCTAGCGTTCCACTGAAAATTGGTCATTCCCCCTACGTCTAGTCCTGTCGGAGTGTCTCTGGTGTAGCGTAGATGACCATTGTCTTTGATTGTTGGTTGGGTTCGTTGTAGNTAGCGGTCTGAGAGCTAGACATGATTCTTAAAGGAAGGCTCTTCCCAAAGAGTGATTTGACAATAGGAGAGTTCTTGGGAAGCTTCCTTCTGAAAGACAGAGGATTATTGAACCTCTTTTTAGTTTGTGGAGTCACTAGATAGTTTACTTGAAACTACAAAAGAAAAGGGAAAACACCTTAGTGGAGTCGCCAGGTAATCTTGTAAGAAAAAGGTCTATGAGGCAAGTCTTACTGAAAAGTGTCGTCTTAAGGATAATTGACTCAATGTTCCCCAGCAGCGGCGCTAAAATGTTATCGCACAGTTTGTAGCTACAAAGAAAGGCTAGAAGATAGAGCGCCAAACTGGTGTAACAGGAACCTATCCCACCCAGTGTCACCACGATGGGAAGGTTCTTTCTCTTTAGGGAGGTGAGGCTCAGGGGAGACATCCCCGGTGACTAGGGGTTTTGAAGAGGCTAAAGGATAATCAGACAATGACAAGTTTCCCCCTTCATAGATCACCACCAGAACAGATAGTCCAGCCAAAGGCCAATTTAAAGTAAACCCCCAAGGAACGTATACATGCCTGGAACAAAACAACAACAAACTGATGCGTGCAAGCTTTTCAATGGGTTAGTACTTCATATAGAGACTATCATATGTTCAATATAAGTAATTTGAAAGTAAATGTTGATGAAGTCAATGTTTACAAAATAACAATAAAAGTAATGTCACTTCACCAATAAATACTAGAATGATATGGCATTCAATGCAACAAATCGATACTTAACTCAATTAATGCCTTTAGCTACCATTCAATTGCTCAATAAATGAAACGTTGTTGCATCAATGATATAATAGCAAAGGATGATGTCAACATTTAGGGTTAGTAAGTTAGCTAGAACTAGGGTTAGTGTAGTTAGAGTTTCAATTGAAAAAAGTTTTGAGAGAGTGTTTAGATGGAGTTCTTACTTCAACGTTTGAGGTCTTAGATCAATGCCTTATGGTTTAATGGAGTCATAAATGAAGGACGCAAGAGTTTAAGGGGATGAGACTTAAAGGAATAGAGGGATAAATTTTGAAGTGTTGTTAAAGCAAGGCTTCAAAATCATAACCCTAGGGGAGAGAGGCTCACTCTGGTGATGCTAAAGCAAGGCCTCGTGCTCTCTCCTCCTTCCCAACAAACAACTAGATCAAATGAAATACAAAATCAAGACAAGAGGGATTAAAGAGGGAGAGTGTTGCTAAGGCAAGTCTCTTTCATCAAACCCTAAAAGAAAATGGCTCTAGGTGTAGATAACCTAAGCCTGGGACGTCCTCTTCCTATTGAAGTAAAAATGGTACGACTAGCTAAAGGGAGGAAGAAAAATGAGTGTAATTATGGCTAGGCTCTCTTCTTCTTCTTCAATGGACAAAATCTTTTCTATCAGGGGACATGAGACAAGAACCTACTTGTGTGCTTTTCACCTAGGGTTTTTATTCAGCAAATTATAAATACATGTAAGAAAATAAGACTACAACCATTCAATCAAGAAGTTTTGCAGAAAAATACTTACAATTCATCAAGAAATAATCATGCAAACCCTAGTTGTAACACCTTCCTTCAAGGAAAACACCATAGAATGCCAAAAATATCTTCTTTCAACAAGTGTGCCTTCCTTAAATCAGCTAATAACCCAAATAGGGCGCTAAAAATCAGACCTCACTATGAGTGAGTAAGTTGTTGTGCTAAAATGAGGATCAAAATCCTCAATATATACTGTATCAATGACCTAATTTTACTTTTTAGGTCATAAAAAGGCCGACAAGGCCATAATGTCAAAATCAAACTGTTTTTACATTAAATTCTAAGTAAAAACCCTAATTAAGCAGAAAAGAGAGTAAAATCCCCTTCAAGGGAGGTGTTATCCCTTTCTAGGGAAAATGAGACATCCAGGAGCAAAACGTTAGCCCCCGGGGCGCCTCTCCAACATGCCACATGTGCCACTACTGCCCAGTCTGCCTCCAAAAGTGTCCATGAAGCTGGATGATGTCATGGTGAAGATGGGGATGTCCTAAGCCTTCCAAGGCTAGTGTTCCACTAAAAAGGGGTCATTCCCCCTAGGTCTAGTCTTGTCGGAGTGTCTCTAGTGGAGTGTCCTCTTCCTCTCAGGTGAAAAACCCCTGATCAAGCTCTGTCCTATCTCTACCCCTTAATGGGGTCTCAGCATCCATCTGGTGGGTTGTTCAGCCCCATGGAGTTCTGAACTGGTCATCTCCCCATGTGTACCGGTCTAAATGGTACCTTTTCGTCGGGCATGGTCCTGCACATCAAAAGCTACGCCCTCCATGGGCTCATCAGTCACAGGGATCATAGAAATGTCAATCACATCTCATCATCAATATTATTAAGCATATGCATAAAACCCCTAATACATCAGTTAATACCTCAAAGACATTACAAAAACCTGCAATACAAGATTGGAGAAAAGGACAAGGTGTCCTATTGGGCTAGTGTCCACAAGAAAAGGAAAGTTTCCAGAAAGATCTCATCCAAGCCATGTAAGTGAGGTGATGTGGCTAGGGGATGTCCAAACATGTGGGTGCATTGAGGGCCAAGGATGTATAAGTGTTACCTGTGGGTGCCTTTGTAGAAGGCGAGCTGTACTTGTCATGGGTGCATTTTTTCCAAGCCCATTCTTTCCTTTATTCTTTTTATTCTTGTTTTATTATNCAATAACTAAATAGGGGGCAGTGCCTTGGCATGGTGACCAAAGTTGATAATGTTACCCACAAGTACTTTCACAGAGTTGAGAAGGTTGGCTCGTGATGAGACCCCCTTTACCTTGGCCATGCAACCAAAGGTCACTTCCCTGGCATGGTAACCAGATTGTGGCAATGTCATACTGTTAGGTACCCATGGACCTAATAGGTTGGCTTGTGATGAGACCCCCTATCCTCTGACTAGGTCTTGTTTTGTTATTTTTCGAGTCCCTCTTGTTTCTTGCTGAGAGGCTTTTTACAGCCTTCTTGGGGATCCTTGGGCGAAGCATCTAGAGGTTTTATTTCTAGGCTTTTATCTTTTACCAGCTACTTTTACCTTTTGGGCCTTTAGCCCCTTCTTCCCACGAGATAAGGTGCAATCCTTCAAATAGGTCAACCCAATGCCCAGACAAGGGGAATGGGATAAATGAGCTAGAGATAAGATGAAACCATGGTGCTATGATGGGAGCAGACGATGGCTTTTCATAAATTCCCCCAGTGGAAAACCAAGATCTATGGGCACATGCTTGCTAGGGCACCCTATCAATTTCCCCAAGCATGGTCAAGTGGGCTAATGTAAGATCCAAGCAGTTGTTAGAGATAAAAGGAATCCGATGCATATATTTAAAGGTTTCAATGATCAAAAGTGACACATACCATGATACTTGGACCAATCACCTCATGGAGCAAGAACCTCTTCTGATATAGGATCAAGCCGATGGTGATGGATGTTGTTGTTGCTGACAAGACAAAGATAATGAATGAAGAAAATATGGGCCCTCCAGGGCCATGCTCAGGTCAATACTACTCTCGATACTCCATGTGTAGGACCTGTGTGCCTTGAGACATGATCTCCTAGTTATCCCTAAAAAGTGGGGATAACAGGTCTCACCCTTGGTTATTGTACCTTAAACATAATGGAAAATGGATATTGTGTAAGGATTACATAGATCTCAACAAGGCCACTAGGAAGGACCATTTCTCCCCACCCTTCATTGACCAAGTACTAGATGTCCTAGCAGGCAAAAATACTTCTCATTCCCATATGGGTTTAGTGGGTACAATCGTATTCAAATAATCCCTAAGGACCAAGATAACACAACCTTCACTTGAWTGTGGGGMACATTTTCCTACATGKTCCTTCCCTTTGGYCTCTATAATGCTMSTGCAACCTTCTAAAGATTTGTGCTAAGCATAGTTTTAKATCTCATCCATGACACTATACAAATATGCATGRATGACTTCAAACCTTATGGTAATTCCTTGAAGGAATCCTTGACCAACCTTGAAAAAGTATTGACTTCATAAAACTAGCCTCCCCTTTGTTCACTTTGTTGTCCAAAGATATTGAACTATATGGGACAATAGATTGTCAAAAATCATTTGAGTTCATTAAAGAGAAGCTCATAAAAGCATCCATTTTGCAAGGTCTTGGGTGGGACATCCCTTTCCACATCCATATCGATGCATCTGACAAGGAAATAGGAGTAATTTTAGGCCAAGAAGAAGATTAAATTCCATTTGAAATTTGTTTTTATCAACAAGAATTTGTCTAGTGTAGGGTTGAATTACATAGGCATAGACAAAAAATTCCTTGCAGTAGTTTATGTCATTAACAAGTTTAGTCACTATGTCACCGAGTATATTTTATTTGTACATATAGATCATTATGTCATTAGATATTTAATGAACAAACCTGATATCCATGGTAGAATATTATATGCCTTTTATTGTTGCAATAATTTAATCTCACCATACTTGAAAATCCTGACAAACATTATGTTTTTGAAGATTTTTTTATCAAGACTAATTGATACTATAGATGAAGAGGATGTAGATGAGAAATTTCCAAGTGAACATATATTTGCAATCTCATTAGATACCACATGGTTTAATGACATATCCAACTATATAGAAACACATATGTTTCCTCAACACTCCTCCTACATGGAAATATGCAAAATCATTAGAAAAAGTGCCACCTACACCTAGATCAAGGTTTAATTGTTCAAACTTGGAGCTAATAAGATATTGAGAATATGTGTGAGGGAAGATGAAGTTCATGACATTCTCCATTCATGTCATGATGAGCCCTGTGGGGGTCACTACGCATCAAAAAGGACAACTTACAAGATCTTGCAAGTAGTATACTATTGGCCTACCCTCCATAGAGATGCTAAAAAATATGTCTCTCACTACGATAAGTGCCAAAGAATGGGAACTTTAGATGGTATTCCTTTGCAACCTTAGATTTCATTGGAACCTTTTGACAAGTGGAACCTATATTTTGTGGGGTCCATTAACCATCCTTTATACTAAAAGAAGCACATCTTAGTGTGCACTAATTACTTAACAAAGTGGGACAAAGTAAAGGCAATAAGGGTTGCAAAAGTAGAAAAGGTATCCCAATTCTTACATGAAAACATATTCTTAAGGATTGGGGTCCCAAGTTAAATAATCACAGATTAAGGAGAACAATTTTACTGAAATCTCCTTGAGCATATCATGAAATTGCCCAGGATACGCCATGAAAAATATACTACATACCACCCACAAGAAAATGGAAAAGTTGAGGTCACAAATAGATATTTGGAGAACATCCTCACCAATCCATCTTGCATGAATGAGAAGGATTGGGAAAATAGGTTGATTGAAACTATTTGGGCATATAAAACCACTTGGAATACCACCATAGGATTCACCCCCTATGAGATAGTCTATGGAAAGAAATCCATGTTCCCTATTGAATTTGAAATTTCAACATTTAGGAAGTTATCCAACCTCAACATAGACCTCCCATCAGCCCATGAAGAAATATTGTTGTAGATAAATGCCTTGAGTTAGTTCAAACAAAAATCCTTATTCCACACAGAGGTACTACAACTACATAGAAAAATATATGGCATGACAAAAATATCGATCCTAGAAATTTCAAAGAAGGGGATTGGGAACTTCTCTATGACTCTAGATTCAAAGATTTCAAGGGGAAATTGAGAACTATATGGATGGGCCCTTACAATATTGAAATTTTTTATGATAATGGCTCAGTAAATATAAACATGATAGATGAGGAAATAATCCCCCTCCTAGTCAATGGTTTCAAGCTCAAAATACACAAAACACCTATGTCTAAATCAGAATTCACAACCATAGTTGGAACACAACAACTAGATGTTTTTTAGAGTAGCAATATTCTTAACCCATCCTGAGGAAAATGAGATCTTAGAAAAAAGAGAGAAAAAAAAACAATAAAACACCCTAGTGAAAACCTCCCTAAGGCATTTGGGACAAACCTTTGGCTGAAAAACTCCATGGAGGAAGCTGTGGATCTGCAATAAAATTATCCATAATGAAAACCCTAATAGGATTGATGGGGAAGAGTGTTGATCAAAACCAAAAATTGCATCATTTCTCTGGAAAAAAGGAAAAAGAAAAAGAAGGAAAACATACTAATGTTCCTCAAATGTTTCCAGGTATCAACATCAACAATCCACATAATCTTCAAGCATTTAGGGTACTTGCAGAAAATAAAAAGGTGATCTCATCTCCTTCCAAAGAAACTAAAAACAAACCAGTAAGCATGCTAAATACAAATCCTATTGTAGTTATCAACGACATCATCTTCATATTTCACGTCTTCATGTTTCAGACTTCCTTACCATCATCATCACCTTACCATCAATTTCCACTTCACCTTCATCAACTGGAAATTACCTATTCATATCTAGGTTTATAGTCGGCAAGAACAATAGGCCATGCTTCACAACATGTATGACAAGGTCTACAAGAAACATACTTTAGATAACATTCAAGCATAGTATGTTATAGGAGGAAGATGGAAATTTAGAAAATTTACAACAAGATTCCAAAGTACAAGCTCCCACATAGAAAAGGGGCATGCAACATATTCAAAATACAACATCATAGGTTCAAATCACAACATACAAGAGCTATGTTGGTTGTGGAGCCTAATTATCTTCCTGATTCATATGCAGGTATTCCTAGCTCCCTTCTATCGGGAGTTCGTGGGCTAGCCCCTGAATGAAGGGGGTCCATGGGGGACCTACCCCCTCAGTTGAGGGGAATGGGGGCCAGTAGGCCCCCATCCAAGGGTTCAGGGGCGAAGCCCTCGAGTAAAATTTTGGAAAAATTTCCTTGTAAAATATTGTAATTTTGTAGTCAATATGGTCCATTCATTATAATGTCGCAGATCTGATGGTAGAAGTTATGTTAGGGTTTTCACCAAAATAGGCAACCCATTTTTGTATGAGGGAATTGTATTACAATTGTGTGTGTGTTTGTGAATATTGTAGTCTGAGAGAGGAGACTATGAGAGAAAGAAGAGGAAGTTAGAGTGGGTGTGTTGTAGGTTGTATCCCTTCATTTGTTGGATAATAATAAATGAAGGACCTAGAAATTTCTCTAGTGGACGTAGCCCACACTAGGTGAATCATGTATAATAGTGTCTCTATTTTATTTTGTATCTTCTTTATTTATTCATGCATTTGTTTTATTTTATTACTCCTCAATATTATTTTTATAACAAGGTATAGCAAAGGGACTACATAATCTCCAATTAGACACTCAAGATGAAAAAAGTATACATATCTTTGGTCACCTAATTTGTTTTTGAGAATATAACACTTCAACCAAGATAAGGTCAAAATTTATGTGCCCAGAGTACTTCAGTACCAAGAATACATAGTATATGCACATGTGCCAGAATGAACCATCACAAGGAATAAAGAGCATCATCTTGGTTGCATTCAATAGTTGTCTAACAATGCCAGCAACATATATCATAAATGTTATATAAAATTCCAAGAAAGTTTCAACACCAAATATACATGTTTTGGCCACAACAACAATTGTGTGTTATTCCACGTAATCCAGAACAATTTTTTGTTTTACGACAAAAAGGTACAACAACTTTGCATATATTGAGTACAATTATTTTGTTGAAGATGGCACCTTGTGCAGACACAAGAATCCAATTCCATTAGTCCCTTAATACTAAGAAGATACAACACACAACTGAAAAAGGAAGAAGACACCAAGCTCACCACGCATCAAGTTCAAATTCTAAAAGTTGCAACCTACATAAATATTTAGAAAAAAATGCAAGTTTAAAAAATACAGAGATCATTTTCAAGACCTTAAAAATAAAAGGAGAAGACAAAACTGCAAGTTTACAAAGAAAAAAATCCTAATGGACACTCATTCCTACACTCCATTCACACCTTTCATATTTTAATTTCCATCAAATCACTCATTAACCTTATTGTTTTTCCAAACCCTAGAATCCACCCAGTGTCCACATTTCATACACAACACTACATTTTTCCAAGTCATCCACTCCAACTCATTTCTATATTCATACCATACCTTCACCATCATTCCCTCCATCAAAACCCATTCTTAAAAGAAAAACTTGAAATTGTGCAAGTCCTATAGGAAGATATAGGAGCAACTTCATACACTACTGCAGGAACCTATAGATTTCTCAAGGCAAATAGTAGCATACACACATGCTACAAGAAGTTGCAACAAGCCTCCAAAACACCTCACAGTTTTGAATTTTTAACAGTCCAAGTGTATAGAAGGGCTTGCAAGGTTATGTTACACCTCTCCAAACAAGATTCCAATCACCAAAGAAACTTTATCAAGACATTTCACTTCTATAGGATCCCCTACAAACTTATAGGAGGTTGTAAGAAAAAGTAAAACTTCAATTTTTCAACAACATTCAACCCATTAAGCAAGGAAACAATTCCTAAATAACAATAAGGGGATATCTACAACATCACAACCATACATGCACCAAATACATTAAGTTAAACCAAGTACTTCACTCCTTTGTCTTCAATTTCGTTCTATTTAGTCTTTTAATTGCCAACCAAAATATACTATCATGTTCAAAACAAAACTAGTCACCCAATCCCTCAACAAGGTGGGTATTGAATCTAAAAGTGTGGGAGGGTGTCACTCAGTATGTTGAAGTGTATCACTATGAGGCCGAGTTGGAAACATTAGTTAATAGAAGCTGAAAAAAATGGTTGTTGGGAAATACATGATCAAAAAACGTGGTAATAATGATAGAAGTGACATCAGCAAGTCCACCAACCTTTTGAACTAGAATTTAAAGCACCTTCACCACCTATCAAAATCGTTTTCATGATCTCCTTCATGAAAGAGAACTCTGATACATAAACATACAAATGACCAGCATAGAACAAAGAACATAAAGTTGGTATAAGGAGAAGCTACAGGGTTCAAGTTCAAGAATCATTGGGTATCAGTTAATGACAATAGCTACGAGGAAACATCAGTAACACTTATATTCTTTTCTCCTTCTTTCCATACCCTTTGTCCTTTATCATATCTTGAAAATATTTTCCATTAGTATTCTATAGGGTCATGTATCCTAGGGTTTCCCCCGCAATAGCATGTATGTGTGTATTCTCATATGTTTTAATAAGATTATGTAGCTCGAATCTCTAAAACCCTCCTTTTTACCCTTATTATTGATGATGAATAGAACATTTTTGTGAGAAAATGATACAGGATACCACCTTATTTGGTTTGTTTCATTTATATAGATTATTACACCAGCCCTTGACCCTACTCTCCTTGTGTGTTTTTATATCATTCACCAGTCAACCAAGGAATCTCTTATTATTGTTTTAAAGTTAAAAAATTGTAGACTCGTGACAAATGATTTCAGGATTATTCCAACCCCACTTACTCAAAAGAGTCGTATTTAATTTGGCCTATGTTCCTAAGGAAATGTTTTTCTTACCCTTACTATAGAAAACAATGCATCTAGGGAAACTCCACAAGCATACTTTTTTTAGCTTAAGCTAGTATCCTTCAAACTCACAGTCCCATGTTCCTACAAGATATAGTCTACCACAACATGTGTAAGGTATTTTTCCAACCTCACCTACAATGAATCGTTCTATATACTTCAATTTGTTTTTCCCTCATATAAAAGACCCAAGTAATTCAATCATTTTATGTTCCACATTTTCTAAGTTTTATGAGATAGGAAAATCTACACCTGGCCCTATAATCTAGAAAAGCAACATTTTTTAGTAAACCATGGGAGGGGGATTTAATACTAGGGAAACAAATAACACCTATAGGGCATATAGTAACCCTGAGGTGGTTCAAATTTTCGAGGACTCCAATTTTCTTTTGTATTTCGATAGAATCAAAGGGTATGATGAAAAATTGGCCCTTGAATTTGAGCTCAACTTCTAGAATATCAAGGACTATGAGTATATTACAATAAACAAAGGGTTAAAATTGAAAGTAAATGAAGCTAGAATCAATGAAGTGTCGGGATTTACCAGGGGTTTACCATGGGACAAGGATGAAAGGCATCCAACCATAGATGCCAAAAATTTGGTCTTCCTTAGTTATGAGGAACCTAAGGAGGGAAAAAATGGGGTTAAAAGGGAGAGACTTACAACATGGATGATTTTAAGGATGGAAATTTATTTTAAAATGTAGAAACCTTGGTGAATCTTACTAATCCTTCATATGCCAACTATAAATCATTGGCGATATTTTTGTAAAAATATTCAAATTTCTAAGGATTTTATATAGTTTTTATAAAAGTTTGGCGATTTTTAAGGTAAAATAATTTTATCCTATAGAATTTGGGTGAATTATTTTTAAAATAGCAAATCTGGTTTTTGGAAAAACCATGGAAAATTAGCCCATGAGCGAAATTTAACCCCTAAACTCACCCATGACTTACAAAGCCAAGGATTGAGGTTGCATAACACCTACTCAAACACATCACCTATGAGGAGAGTTTAAGTGTGATTTATGCATACCACTTCATTTGTTTGCACCATATTAGGAATTTATTCCATCAGAGGCCTAAAGAAAACCTAAGTGTTCCTTTCTTTTAGTTACAATCCTTAAAAGAAATGAGAAAAAAAGTTAAGAAAGGTAAGGAGGAAGCCTTGTCCCACCATAGCCTCATCAAATTGTTGGTTTTTTATTCCTTGGAGAGTTATTTTGTCAGGGTAGCATGGGATGAATTCATCAGCATGGAAATGCAAAGCTACCTAGCTTCCCAACATCCTTTCCACAAACCAAGAAAGGAAGCCAGAGACCTCTAAAGGGATGTGAGAAGGAAGAATAAGGCTAGGAATACAAAGACTTCTAAAAATAAGAAATATTGGAAGAAAATAAAAGTGGAGGATAAAAAAAAGGAGGTATCTTCTACCCTCATTAAACTAGGTACACTAGAAAGCATCGCCCCAAACATTAAATAAAATACCCTGGATATAGGGAGGAGTGGGCATCCCTCTAGGTGGGCTCGGAATAGGTCCCAAGGAACCCCTAATATGATCACACCAATGTCCTCCACAATAGTGAATTTGGAGGACTCCCCCAGTCCTATAAATACCCCATCAAGAGCACTACAGTAAGAAAAAGTAGTGGTACCCACACATTCCACTTTGCAGCTCACCATGTCCGAGCTAGAATCAACCATGGATGAATCCCTTATATGGATAATTTTTGAAGAGGATAAAATGAGCAAGGAAGAACAAGCATAGTGCATCATAGAATATATTAATAAAAAAATTCATCTTCTACAAGAAAAAAAATCATATTTTGAGGATGCAAGGGATTGACATCAAGAAACAACTCAAGATTGAAAACAAAGCCTTAAAGGAATAATTGGCTAGGAATAGGAAAGAGTTGGTTGGATAGAATGAGAAAGTGGAAATAATGGAAGTATACATATCCAAAATGGCTTAAATGGTTGAAGACATGATGAGATGTAGACAACCAACAAATATATACAACATATTTCTCAAGGAGAAATGGTATATATTTCAAATGCAAAGTTTAGTATAGCATGCCCCATTCAATATAGAAAAACCCAAGGAGTTTGTGGATGTTTTCTAGGAAGGCAATGAAGAAGAAAGGGATTAGTTGTGTGAATTGTTTTTGCTCAAATTTTCTTTACCACACCCCTACAAATGGAATCCAAATCCATATGTAGGGGAAGTCAATATAAGTTCCCTATCTTCCTGGATTCATTATGAACAATTGAGATCCAGTGAGTTGCAAAAATATAGAGAGGAAGAGTTGAATGACCCTCTTTGGATTAGGTCTCACATCTCCAAGCCAAAAGAGCTCATGACCAGTTATGAAACTCTCACATCATATGTAGATTTGGATCCCATCCTAGAGGATAAATAGAGGAGGGAGTTTCCCATTTTGAGGACATCATAAGGCTCTTAGTTGAAAATGAATCCCATGATTTCCAAAGGAGGTGGAAAACATTGCTAAATGGTCCCAAAATGAGAGAGCCGCATTCACCTATTAACTTTCAAGCCTACCTATTTAGGGATTAACTATGCAAGGAAACCTTGAGGAGACTCAATTTTAAATGGATTGGGTTGAGTCTTAACCCACTTTCTCTACTATAAACATAACCACCGGTAGCACTATATGAAGAACAAAAAAAGGGAAGAATGGAAGGAGATTGAGGATAATTTTGAGTACTATGGCTAGGGGCAATCACCAATTTTTTATCATGGGATCTAAGGTAGAGGTGTAGGGAACAAGATTAGTAGCTTAGAAAAAGACGATGCAACAATAGTACTTTCATCAATTTTGATGCACAAGGGTGTGCAAGAATTTAAGCTAGGGGGTGATGATGGGGCTCTCTATTGTATATCATAAGGATCATATTTGATACATTTTTACCATCTTTTTTTCCTCATAAATTCTTTTTTGACAATGATTAATATGAGAATATGGTTGTGTGAAATTAATTTATTAATGGAATGTGTTGATTGATAAAGTATGTGTAGTATCTAGTTTTAACTCTTGTTTTCATGGTGTTATGAATATTTCCATGTCTACTAACCTATTCTCCAAGCAAGTAGAAGAAGGGGAGGGTTCCTACTCCAACATGGCATGAGGGAAAGGGGGGATTGTGTCCCCTCATCCTCCTACATATTATTCCAATCCATCAAGACACCATATCCAACCTAATCCATTTTAACTACTAACTCAATAGAGGAAAGCTACCAAGTGACTTGATCCTTAAAACTGGGGACCCTAATTATAGGGATCCTGGAGACACAAGCCCTTCAATCAAGGAGTAATTAAAGAAATGACTAATTTAACCTCTTAGTATAATTAGAATATAGGGTATATCCTTGAGAATTTAGTAATTTTGTTGTCATTATATTAAGTAGTTGATATTCCTAGATAACTTTATTTTCCTTGAGATGTGTTTCTATTCTTGAGATATTATGATAAAGAAGAGTTGCACTTTCAGATTTGTTGTCATCAATAGTTTTTAAGGTTCCTTGCAGGAGATTTGGGTAGGGCCCACCCAAGGTTACCCAAAGGAAATCTATACTTTTGTTCCACTTCCTTTAATTCCAACACTTTATAGTTCACTCCATTCTTAAATCAGGTTGTGCATGATTTGCATTTCAAGTATATGCAGGATGTTTCTTGTAGCAGTGATCTACTTCCTGTAGCAACATTTCATGGTTTATTTTATTCATGTACAACTTCAAGTAGTTCATTTTTACTTAAATTATGTCTTGAGCATGTACTTCTACAATTCTTGTAGCAACACTTCTCTTTCTACAATTATACTTTGTCTCATGTAACATCATATCTAGCACACTGTTTTGGGTAATTTTATAATATTTTTTCATCACCAAAAGAGAACTATGATAGCCATGGATTATTTCGGTCTTATTTCATAATGGATTAGTTTATTTTTTCATGCTTTATTCCAAAATTTTCAATATAATAGAGTACTATATGATTTTCTATGTTTTCCTTCGAACAGTTTAGGTAAATGCAACTTTGTTTTTCAGCAAGTTTTCTTTCTTGTTTTGGATCCACAACATATATTGTCTCACCTAGATTTGCAACCTTTAATTATGCTTCTTGTAGTTCTAAACCATATCTTTCCACTGTTAAGATAAGAAAGTATTGGTCATGGGGTTATATGATCCTTTGATTTTGGTTTTACAATTTTTCTTTCGAATAGTTTGTAGCTTTATTTTCAGTTAAATTTCATCTTTCTTTTCAGTAGCATTGAATTGTTTATTAGTCAAACTACCTTGATGAAGTAACCTGTGTATCCCTTTTATATATTTGGTTTTCCTTGGTAGGTAGATGCATGTGTATGGATTTTTCACATATAGTGCAAGACACCTCCCAATTTTGTACAAACTTTAGGTTGACATTTAAAGTTGTGAGTTGATGAATGCAACATTATTGTTGCCATTCTTTAGCCCATCAAAGACATGTCCCATGTTCCCTATGAAACTTTTTTTAGTATTTATATGTATGCATTGGTCTATAGTAAACCATACATTTCCCATGCAATGGGTGTGTTGAGAAGAAATATGTCAAAAACAAGGAAGGAGCATTGGACAATTGTAAAGAGGGTCTTCAAGTATTTGCATGGAACTACAAATTATGTACTCTAATACTAAGGAATATTTGAATCAAATAGTGTGATGGATGTATAGGTCTTTGTTGGTGTAACCTAGGCTATATATATTGATTATAGAAGATCTACAAGTGGTTATGTGTTTAACATATTTGGAGGATCAATTAATTGGATGAGTAAGAGATAGGATATAATTGCACTTTCAACTACATAATATGAATACATTTTATCCACCCATGCAATTAAGGAAGATGTGTTGTTGCAGAGACTATGTTAAGGTATTTCATTTGTATATAAAGATATAAGGTTATATTGTGGTGGTTAAAGAGAAATATTTCTAGAAACGAACCCTACTTGTGATTCTAAGGAAAAGCATATTGATGTGAAGTACAACTATGTGAGAGACATGATTGAAGACAAGAAGGTGTTGCAGGACAAGGTTGATACCTTGAATAATGTTGCAAACTCATTGATAAAGTTTATTAGTTCTAAGAAGTTAACTTGGTGTAGAGAAGCAATGGCCATTACTAGCCCAACCCTGTGACCATATAAATCCCATCTCCCTATTTTGCAAAGAAAGAAACAAGTGGGATAATGTTGGAGATGTGTTATATTATTTGCCTTTGGACTATAAATTCATCCATGAGGTGTTATATACAAAAGGTTCAAATCCAATATTTGCACTAGTATGCTTTTGGTCAATTTGTAGCTTGTTTTACTCTTTTTTGGACAATGGTTTTCTTCCCATTCTAATCTAATCCCACTTAATGGATTAGGGTTGTAATATAATTTAGTTTAATGGATTAGGGTTTTGGATGATATGGAAAACCTAAATATTGTATTATGAATGGTCAATTTAATACATTGAAGGAGATACATATGTGTCTCTAAGTTTTGTTGGTTTTCCTGGTTAAGTGTTTCCAAGGTAAATATCTATGTATTGTGTGTGTGTGAGACACTATTTACTTTCTATTTTGTTCATATTATATATTCATATATTCACTTGAAATGGATTACAAATTACATAAATAACTATTATTGATGAAATAAAGGTTTGCAAGGTCCACATGTACTCACTATGTCGCTTAAACAATCATGAGCATATTAATAAGCAGTTGGTTAGTTGTTTCTCGGCTAAGTGGAGCACCATAAGGTCATCTCATGGTGGAATGGGTTGCATAATTCTTTTATGCCTACAATATTGATTTATATAGGTGAATCCAATAAAATTTCATAGGTGAGCAAAATTTAGGCTAAAAACAAATTCATAAATAAGAAGAAAAAAACAAGGCATAGTCCTCCACTAATAGTTTCCTTTTCCCATATTAGGCTTCCCAAGGTACATCTTGTGTTCATTATATGGGTGATGTGGTATTTGTTTTAGCTTCTTTTATTTCAACCTCAACTTATTTAAGTATTTTTAGTGCTAAGATAGTGATATTAAATATAAATTTTAATATAAAACATGACATAATAAAGAACTTGTAGAAACTTGTAAGAACTATTATGATGATTTGTTCTAGTGGAATATCCATGGTAGTTTACAAATAAATGAATCTAATGACATGGGTCCACACTGATATGAATATACTAGATCAAAAATCCCTCTTAATACATGCTCATTTCTTGGGAATGTAACCTGGACATGCATGTCAAGTGTACGTCTCTTACTCACTATTGTCCTCTCCACCTTGAAATAAAGTAGTACCACCATCATGTCCTTTAGGAGAGAAAAATATACAAGGATTACACATATTTTCACTGCTATGCATCAAAGCTCCATTCCTCATATAATCAAATAGCAACCTGCAAAGTTCACCTTCACACACTCCTCAAACCAAAACTCACCCAGGAGCAAGGATGCATTTTTTGGTGATCACCTGTTGATAATCAAACTCAACCATACACTTTTGATATATGATAGGGGAAATTGAATAAGATTCTTGGTCGAACTAGGAGCATATGGTGCTACATGTGGCTCAAAATTGTCTCATTATATCACATAAAATGCAATAGAATTGATCCAAATCATTAAGTACTTGGAATGATCACTATGCTCCACTTACATGTCAAAATAGTTCTCTTCTATACTAAATAAATATGATATGTTGGTTTTCATGTGTCTCAAATATCCATTGTCCACATACAACCTGGAAACAAGAACAATGTTAGTGGGAAGGCATGACACCATAGAAAATATTGCCACAATATAGATGCAAGCTCGTTGACTCCTATGGGAGCTTCCACATTCCTTGCAAAACGCTTTTGTTGCTACTTATTCTTTCCCTTCTTCTCACAAAATTGAGAGGCATGATGACCAAACTTATGGCACTTAAAACACTACACATGAATCATATATTTCTTCCCATGCTTCAAATATTTTAAATCTTCCTTCTACTTGTGACCCTTCCTTCTTTCCTCCTTTTCTCACCTTCCTCATGATGGCTAGATCTTGAGCTTCCTTGAGGATAATTAAAACCATCTCTAGTCTTGCCTCCTCTTTGATGAAGTCATACCACAATTTCTTAAAAGTGGGAAATTTATCATGAGCAAAGTGATGTCATGATGGACCAAATCCATTTAGAGTGATGTAAATGAGCTCACTCTCATTAATCTCTTCTCTTGGAAATGAGTTGATCTCTAAAATGTATGATCTTCATCAAATATATTTCTATAGTATCAATCTTTCTCATGTGAGTATCGATGTGATTTTTCTTCAAAATAATTTTATGAGACATGTTGACACATCAATACAACATGTTCAAGGACAAAAACATATCCTTCACCATCTCCTTCTTTTTGATGTAAGGGATCAAGTGATCCTTCACTAAATAAGGGGAAAATTCATTTTCCTTGGTCTATTTTTTAGTATGTTTTTACAATTCCATGGGATTAGTGAGAGGTGTGATCTCCTTGTTGACAATATACCACAATTTGACCTCATCCAAGAGATTTTACGAGCTCCACTTCCGTCGTACATATTTGGGAGCACCTTCCAACATGTGAACATCTTAGAGACCAAAACTTGCCATCATTGCAACCCCTAAAGCACAATTGAAAAAATAAAACCAAATTGAAAGAAATCAAATCTAAAACTTATCCCATGTGTAGATCACCTATTTTAGGTAACCACAACCTTACAATCAATGTAATGTCTTGGCAATCTCACTCAACAAATTATCACATGTCTAGGTCGTATTCACTTATTAAAGCTTAGGCATCACACACATTGAAATCCTATGACATCCCCCTACCCATTGTAAGAAGCAACCCATTCCAAACATGTATTTGGAGGATTTTTGTGAAATTTATTTAATACCATGGTAAGAATATTTTTCACATACTAAAAGTTTCATAAACCTAGGTAACCTAAAACTAGAAAGCTTCAATCAAAACAACAACTACTAAATATGTTAATCGACAAAAACGTACTTTTGAAAATTAAAACAACAAGCACATATATTTGAACTCCAATCACATCTATCTTCTTTTAAATACAAAGAATAATAAAAGTCTACAATAGCTCAAAACAAAAACTCACTAACCAACATAGTGGTGCACCATAGATTTCTTATATAGAACAAAAAAAAATAAAGGGAACATATGATGTATCTAGTCACATGCATGAAAAACCCAAGGTGACTTATTCAAACCCTAACACTAATATACTACTCAAGTAGTACACCCTCATCCATGCATAGAAGTGTCACAGATAATGTGCCCCAACTAGAGGATAACCATCGCATGCATGCACAATCATCCTCGGGATTTCTTCCCTCCTTAACTCCTCATGCAAAAACAATATGATTTCTAACAATGTGCACTGTACTCTAGCAATAGATAATTCATACATAAAGACAATTGAAGTGATAAATCTGAACAACAATTTAATTCTATAATTGTTCTAAGATTGGCACATGATGGAGGTACACCCTCTCAATCTCTTTCTTATGTCATGTAGTTTCGGAATCAACAACTTCCATTTTTCTTCCCCTCATAATGAGAAGGACCCGAAGCCCCTTCTCTTCAACCCCTAGCGAACCCTCGTTTTCTTTCATGGCCGAGAAAAGTATTGATGTATACGTGGCGTTTTGAAGCGAATAAAATAGAAAAGACCAAACTTTATCTCGAAGTATTCTCTACATCATATTGCTTCACAGACAAATATAGTAGCATGGTCGCCGATATAGCTTTACTTTATCAGCAACTATCACAAAACTCCCATCAATATAGCCTTGCTTCATCGTCGAAGATCACAATTTTGGTGTTGATACAACGTAGTGCATTGGCATGAAATCACACTTGTGGTGTCGATACCGTCTTTCTATATTGGCCGGGGATCACAACGATGGAACTGATACAGGCCTATATCGATGCATAAATATTTTTCTCGTTGATACCCTCAGAAGCACAACAGATAAATGCCAAGATTCAATTGGGACTTCACATTTCTTAAATTCTTGTTTGTATTAAATCAACAAACAATAGATGTGTTCTTTAACATTCATTTTTCAATACTATTGATAAATATGTTTTGTTTCTGCAGACTCATCCATGATTCCTCCTCTAGAAATCTCACAAAGTGCAGATAAGACTCATGTTGAAGAGGCNAAAACATATTTATCAATAGTATTGAAAAATATGTTTTGTTTCTGCAGACTCATCCATGATTCCTCCTCTAGAAATCTCACAAAGTGCAGATAAGACTCATGTTGAAGAGGCCTATGCAAGCAGGATGGTAGAAGAAGATCGTACATCGACACCCCAGGACTCGTCCATGATGATACTAAGGGTGTTATTGATAAGGAAGGGTGTTATTGATAAGGAGACCTCGCTCAAGTGGGGTGAAGTCTATCATATGTTTAACAATCAAATATTCTCTCAACTATCAGAAGATTATCCCAACCTCAAAACATTCATAAACATCAAGAGGACTAAGTTATATAAAGTTGCAGTGCATGCAATAGTGGTTCCTTTCACGGAGGCCACTTTGTGGATCATGAAGCATGTTGATCTAGAGACTAGATTCATATTAAATTCTCAAGGCCACCAAATCATCTCCTTCCCAGCTTCAGTAATCACCTCTTTTATCATTTAGAGGACATAGAGAA
The DNA here is from genome assembly GCA_032191745.1 of Picea mariana. Taxonomy (NCBI): domain Eukaryota; kingdom Viridiplantae; phylum Streptophyta; class Pinopsida; order Pinales; family Pinaceae; genus Picea; species Picea mariana. Next base: position 45,279 of record JASDQU010306454.1, on the reverse strand, counting down.
TCCATTTGAAAAGAAGTTGGTGAATAACTTCCTACACAACACAACAAAGCTCCTAAAAGGTTGGTAGAAGCCTAGAAAGGTATTCAAGACTAGGTCATCCAATGAATATCCCACTAATCTATTCAAACTGCCATACAAATACATAGTGGCAATGATATGCAGGATTTACGGGGAACCTGATGCCCAGAAGTTCAAAACAACATGGGTGGCCTTCTTATACTATGTCGCGAACATCGGTTCAACTTTCAACTAGAAAGATATATTATCTGTGGCCTCGGAAGAAGTGCTCACAACAGTGAAGAAAACCACATCAGGGGAGTTTCCAAGATTCTATATATCTGCATACCTCCTTGATGTGATGTGCATATGTCACTTTTATCCACAGATGGGATGGGCCTAGAAACCTAGCAACCCCCCAATCCACATCTACTGCAAAATGTTATGGGAGCATAAATATCGTGTTGAGTATTAGAAGATTTGGGAAAAATTCCTACCCCCCTGTATCAACTTATATTTGTCTCGCCAGCTCTATGCATGATAGATAAATCACAAGCCATCTTTAACGGATTGGGAATTGGTATCTCCTAAAATATGACACCTTCATCAGAATATGTGGAGCTACCAAAGCTCCACACTTTCTTCCAAAATTTGTATAAATTATTACTCTAGAACCTAGGTACTTTGCTATCTAGTGATTTCCTTACTGCAATCATATTAGTAGCTCACAAAACAATAATAAACTTCTGAAATATTCAACTCAATATCATGCAGCAGAAGCATAAACTAGGAAACCAAATCAAGCACACATAAACACCAGAATTTTTGGGTAAATACCCCTGGAAAAACTCATGAGGGAAAACTAGTGATGAGAATTATTTTATTATGCTAAAATCAAGGCTCCCATAACATGGATAATGGTCCACTGAGAGAAATACAACTATAGACTAACCAGGCAAGGACTAACATGTTGTACAATCAATTCTGACACAATTTTCTAGGCATCCACAACTACCTTTTCTATGACCCGCGGATATCCATGACTTTCCTCACTGACACCTATGGATGTTCGTGATTGTCTCCTTTGTGACCCATGGATATGTATAAAAATTCCTTATGACAAACTCCATACAGTCTAACTCTTTCATGTGGCTTTATTCTGTTGAAACTCACCTACGTATGACTTTGTTCTCTCTTGTCCTTGACCTATGTGATCTTTAGATGAAGTTCTTTCTTCACCTATCGAAGATATTGAACCACGGTCCTTCGTGATCCAATATTCTTGTGTCGAATTCCTCAAAATATTTCAAGTCAAGTCAAGTGTCAGGAAAAGTCCTTCTTTGCTTCTACACTCTCAAATAACTCCACACTAGCAAAAGTACTTATTTTCTATCTCTATGTGAATGTATTTTCCTTGGTCCTCTTGAATCATCGTCCTTCATTATCCAAGCACTCAAGAATAGGTCCTTATCTACTCCTGAGTGTGACCTTGGTGACTCCACACTAGCAAAGGTTCCCCTTTGTTATCTCTATGTGAATGTGTCTTCCTCCTTCTCCTAGTCTTTCTTTTATAATCATGAGTTACAATCTATTTCTAATATCCAAAGTGATCTACGGTTGAGATTACTTCTCACACTCACTTGAGATTTAGATTGCAAGTTGCATGCTAAGTACTTTTATCATGTTTCATAAATAACTCAATTAACTAATTATATAATTAATTAATAAAAGGAATTTACTTTAATAATTCTTTTAACTAAAGTAAATTCAAGAGTAGAATGATTTGGACAATTTCCACACGTCTAAATACATAGACCTGTGTGGAAATACTTTTCCAATTCTACCACTAACATCAACACTCCCTCTTAGCGAGGAAGGTATTCTGCACCACTCCAAGTATTTCTCTGAAGAATACTAACTTCCCTTTCTCCAAGGGCTTGGTCAAAATATCCGCAAACTACTCATCTGTGGAAATATATTGAAGCTTCATTGATCCTTTTTGGATCCTATCCTAAATGAAGTGATGTATGATTTCAATATGCTTGGATCTATCATGGAATAATGGATTCTTAGAGAGTTTGATACAACTTTGATTATCGTAGTTTATCATCGTAGGCTCCAACTCCTGACCAAATAAACCTATAAGCAATTTGCAAAGCCAAATGGCTTCACAACTAGCCTTACTCCTTGCCATTAAATTTTCCTCTTCTTAACTGAGTGACGCAAAAGTCTGCTTGTTATAGAAAGATTTGCCTCACCCCATGCAACTTTCTCAGAAGGCCTTTTCCATTTATCTATGCAGACTTGAAGTCCCTTTTTGCAATTCTCATAGCTAAAAACCATATTTTTCCACATATATGCGCCCTAAAAGCTATACAACATGTGTATACATAGGTTGCACCATTATAGGCCACGTACATCTGGTTTTGTGCCCAAAATTAAAAAATGGTGTCAGGTTTCCATGTCACGTCATGGTATCCATGATCATTAACCTTCCATATACTAGAAACGTTCTGTATCGGCCCTTCAGTTCCATTTGAAGGATATAAATGGGCCATATCCAAGTTGTGTGATCCGAATTATTTTCGACACGAAATGAGAGTAGAGATATAATAAAGAAATGCACAAAGATATCACAGATATTCAATAATATAACATAAATGTATGGGAGATGCATTCATAAACACAGATGTACAGTAATACATGATTTCTATTAAT
>JASDQU010306454.1:27138-42332 GCA_032191745.1 Picea mariana | reverse complement strand
TAGGCGTGTGATAGCTCATTGGAAAGGTATCATCGAGGATATTCATTTTGGGGGCTCAATAATGCTTTCATATATCATTGAGAACCTAGATATAGAAAAACATTCATTTGGGCCCTCAAAATGGCCATGAAAGTTAAAAACTACTAAAAATAGTAAATTTCCAAAATTGCCAAAAAACTGTTTTGAGCCAGTCGGAAAAGGTGGGTGGCCACCAATATCCACCTGGATCATTGTGGAAGAGAGGATACGAATTCAACTTTTGAGAGAAAAGTTACTCTGGAGAAATTGTTCACTTTATATTGAGTCTGCATCCCTTTATCCTTTTAAGTCTAAACACATTGTTCATCCCCCAAGCTCTTGCCTCTTTGATGGAGAACTTCATTTTATCTCTTACATGAGCTTGCCTTTGGTGGAATATTGAAGTGGTGGAGGCCCAGCTAGACTTAGTTTCTTGGTTTCGAGACGCTCTGACACAGAAGTTTGTCACTCATACACTTATGTTGATCATATTTTAATAGAAATACTATTTTCTCGTCCAATTAATGTCTAGCAAATATTTGAATTGTTTTTCCATGGGCATATTTGTTATGAATATTGATGGATTATGATCTTATATGTGCTAAATTTATATATTATCACCAGATGCTTGTGTATCTTGGTTGTTGAGGACAAGTTGCAGGTATATAGCTTTAGTTGAGTGCTCAACAGTGGTCGTCTTTGAACGTTCAAACATGGTAGGATATTTATCTTGTCTTGTTAGCATGTTTGTTTATATAACATACTTGAGATTAGAGTCGATTTATGCAGTCAATACATCTGTTGTGTCTTACCCCATGCCATAGAGTGATTTTCCTCATAATAGAATTAGTGACCATGTTGGGGATAGAATCTTTTTTTCGGGGTTTGTAGTGTTTTCTCCTTAGATTGCTCTCTGTTAACTTGAGTTTCCTTGTCGTCTGATTTCTTGACAACCTATTTTCATTTTGAGTTTGAGTTTATTGGCCTTATCCTTAACCTAGCAGTGTTTTAATACACATACATAGTTTTTCCCTTGATAGACACGTACATACGCGATTTGTCGTCCTATAGGGTGCATACATACGTGGTTTTTTCCTAGACAATCACGTACATCATCATTTCTTGCTTGATTGTTGAGTTTGGTTTTTTCTGGGTGAGTTTTGATGGTTGTTGAGTCTTCTTGGGTCTCTATCATAATTGTTGAGTTCTTGCAGAGTGATAGGAAATCTTTCTTTGGTTGAATTTTCGGGTGGTTTTTCTTTCTCATCATATTTTTTATTGGTTGTCCTTGCATCTTGGGATGGGTGTTCCCTTCTTGATATCCTTCTTGGTTTGTCTCTTTTTTCTTATAGTAGGGTTCATATATCAAGTTGTTGTTCATTCCTTGAATTTTTGCTCCTTTATATTGAAAATAAAAATATATATACATTTTGCATTATGGAATTTGATCTTTTGGGTTCTTATTATTGATCTTGATACATGTATGGAAAGATTGCATCTTATTTGAAATTGTAGAGTAGAATTCAAAATTTCATTTTGAAAACCTTATCATTTGTTGATAATTGAAGTTAGGACTTTACATTATATTCATATTCATTTCTTTTACTTGCTAAGTCATGACATCATTAGGTTCTTGACCATGTCTTTTGAATAAACAATTTCACTAAAAGTAATACTAATAAATTTAAAATTGATTCGAAACGATTCTATTTTTCAGGTTGCACAAACTAGCTTAAGATATAGAGCTTTGGAATAGGATTTTGTGAGTAAACTTCTCCAAGGCTATTAAACTCAACATATGTGTCTGACTAAGGGAGTGGTGCAATACATTGTATAATTGGTGATGTCAGGAGGCTCCCCTCACACCAGAGTTAAGCATGAGGTCGCGTGAATTTGGTTGCATAGATATCCCTCTAATACCTTCTTAGCTTCAGAGATATTTATGGGGATCTATTCATATATGGGTGTCTTACTAGTGCCTTTACCTTTGTGAGAGGTGGTGCTTTCAAGATTTTGGGATTTGTTACCCTGCCCATATGGTGGATATGACTTATGATTTTTCACCTATGCATTGGTGATATCGTGATGGCTTTAGTTACTTGACATAGGTAGCCACATAGATTACTTGCAAGGATTATTTTGAAGGTACCCTGGGTCAGATAAGGTTCATACAACACACAACCTTTATGGAGGATTACCTCTCTGGGGGGATCTGACCGACTGCATTGTTAATTCCACGAGGGCCCTTATAATTGATTATGATACCTCTGATCTTTTGAAGGGAGTCTCAGGCACCCTTGGGCAAGGCATACCTACTTTAGTGATGGAGGTCCCTTTCATCCACTTTATCCTATTTGTGTGTGTTATCACTCCAAAAGTCACCCTAGACTATAATCAGGTGAGCTTGGTAACATCAAAAGTTTATGAAAAGAAAGTTGATTTTGAAAATATGAGAGAGGTAGGGCTGAAGCTATCTTCTTGACTTTAGCAAATCATATGAATCTATCCTTGCAATATCATCTTCCATATGTAGCAAAACAGATCATCCAAAAGCAATGTTTAGCCCTTTAAGGCTTTCAGGTGGAAGATTTTTATGAGAAAACATAGAACTACAAACAGAGAGACATGAAAATCCTTTTCAAGCATAATATTTATACAGTAGAAGAAGAATCATAATATGAAGATCCTTTTTCAGAAGATATTTAGCAACACATAAGGTAGAAGATCTCAAAGGATCCTCCTAAACAACCCTCTCACGCTTGATGTTGAAGAAGAACAAAGTTTAAGAGTCAAAACAAAGAAAAACACAACTAAACATCACTCTCTTCTGCAAATGAATTCTTAACACAGAAAATGATAAGATAGGTTGTCTTCAAATTAATTTTGTCAAAGTGCAAAAACAGTTCGGGAGCCTCATCTCAACAATTCCCCCTTTTCTCCACCCTCTTTTAACATTTGGAACATGGATTTATAATAAAAAGGAAAGGAAGCAGCTAGAGGTATGTGTTGGCCCTTCCTCACATCGGATTCTCCAATAATAGCTATCAATCGAACACCTATGCTAACAGTTATTAACAAACTGCTACAAAAAAGGAGTTGTGTAGGTAACCAATTCAACATGATTTAAATGATGTGGTCTCCCTTTGATCTTCATTGATGCACCTCCTCTTGCATGCCAAGTGTCCTGTAGAGGTGGTAAGTTGTTATCATGTTGCCATCTACTATCTCATCCATTCCCCACATCATCAACCACCTAAAAGAGTAATGAATTGAAACTCCTTGATCCCAAGTGCCAATAGGTAGCGCCACTTCGGTGTATCTCTGCGTATAATTCAGCCTCTGTCAAATATTAGGTATCGCCTTCCAGAAAATTAGGTAACGCATTGTCGTTACAGTGCCCAAGAGATTGGGTAGCACCCATGGAATCCGTAGCGCCCAGGATATTGGGTAGCACCCAGGAGATTTGGCAGCACCCATGGAATTCGCAGCACCCAGGAGAGTTGGCAGCGCCCAGGAAATTTGGCAGCGCACTCCCCTCTGCATATCCATGCCTTGGATTTGGGTGTCGACTTAGTTTTTTGCCTCATATTTTGACATGTGAACATGACTCAAGAGTTGACAGACCGATAAGCTTTATTTTAGCAAATGAACTCGACTTTGAGTTTGGGCCTTGTGTGTTGACATGTAGGTTTATTGCGTGGCTAGTGTAAGAAATGAGCATGTGTCTTGGGTTTTAGAAAAATTTATGCTTAGACAATATGCAATAATTCTAAGAAATATGTAGTTTAGGCATAACTTAGGCATAGGGCATTAAAAAGAATTTACCTCATATCTTCAGTAATGTGAGATTTTTCAAATATAAAATATATTTGAAGATACAAAGCATAGAATAGGGGTTTATCAATTTGTTGCATTTTTGTATTGTAGGTAAAAAAGACAAAGGCCATAGGTTTTTGTAGAAAAATGTTGATGAATTAAGACTCTTCCTGACTCAATGAGGAAATTGGAGTTTATGAGCTAGGGAAAATGAGAAAAAAGATTTCAACATTTTAGCACAAGGATGCTAAAGACACTTAAAATTTCCATAAAAATTGAGTGCTAACATTTGGCTCCAACTGGGATGGAGACCTCCCTGTGAGGTTTCCAAGAACCTAGTAGTTCCAATCGCCTTTACTATTGGGATATGGAGTCATCTTCCCTATGAAACGGATCTCTGCAAACCTGTAGCCTGCTTGTAGCCTTCTCTTCTTATTCATCAACCAATAACTGTAAAAGTCTACTTGCTCATAGAGTGAGATTATTTTCTTATCTACTCCTACTCTAACCATTGTACTACTTCTTAATCAAGTGAACTCATGCTTCCAATGAAACCATACAAGCATCTGATTTGCTAGTGAAATCCTTGATACGACAATGATGAATGCAAGAAACCATAGATTACTGATATGCAATTCAAAAGAACAGAACAGCCAACCTTCATTTGAAAAAAGTGTTCTGACATCTAAGTTTCTCAAAGATCCAAGATAATCAGCAAACGGATCAATAAAACTAAAAAAGGAATACCTCTTCCAGTTGTTTTAGCTGAACATCAGAATATTTCTGCATATCCTCATGCTGATCATGGTTTCCACATACAACTGCCTGCAAATATGAACATAGTTGCAAACTAACTTCACTGTTGATGATAGATTGTTTGTTGTTGTTTGCAGATCCAGGTTCAAATATAGTGCATGCGGGCTCACTGATTTGTAGAGATGATTGTTGAATGTCTTCAGCAGTTTCATAATAGTTGATTTCTTCACAATACCGTTCTCTATCATAATCAGATTCATAATTGTCATAACTCGGTTGGATGCTCCTGAAATCAACAAAATGGATCTTCTCTTCTTCATCAGAGTATTCATCAAAGATAGGTGAGCCCAAGGCTCCTTGGTCTTGCACAGAAAAATGAACAATCCCCCGATCTCTCTCTTCAATCTCAGGTGAAAATATATCATGGGAAACCTCTTGCAGGAAAAGAGAAAGATCCTCTTCTACAATTGGTTCTTCTTTCAAATCGGAGACATCAAATGCATAAGGTACAGGATATAATGCAACTAACTTCATGCAATCATTAGTACAATCATGACTGATATCTGGAAAAATTTCTTCTCAGGAATAAGAAAGAGAGAGAGGTTCATTCATATCTTCATTTGGACAGTGAATAAAATCATTTTCATATTTATATTTAGCAGAGAAATCTAACAAATCTTGAGCACATTCTACATATCCCTCACAACAGTTATGACAAATACTTTCAAAGGGGAAAAAACTTTTGCAGTGTTCATTGAATACTCTGTGGAAATCCTTCAAGGATGAAATGCTGGAAGGGGGTAATGAGAAATACCATTTACATGCATCCCCATCCAATGAATACATGAACATTTTCATCAATATATCTTCATGATGGATGTCAAGTTGCTACATCAAATTATGAAATTCATGAACATGCTCAACAGGGTTGTCATCCTTACCTTTGTAAAATCTGGGCAGCAGATCTTTCCACTCATCAATAAGAGGCACAGGATGTGGATAATCCTCTTTAGCTGAGAAATCAAGTGGGGCAAACCTCCTGGCTAGGATAGCCTTCATAGCCATTTAATTGGTCTCATTCCAGTGGAGTCACCAATAGATCAATGGAGTCACCATGGTGAATGTGCAGTCTTGAAGGTGTCCAACTTCAGTCACCATCTAAAGTTGGAGCTGTGCAATGTCATTCTTCCCAGGGAGCTTTTCAATCTTCTCAAATATGTGCCCGGCAATGGCGCCATTTATGTTGTCACTCCAAAAGTCACCCTAGACTGTAATCATGTGAGTTTGGTAACATCAAAAGTTTACAAAAAGAAAGTTGATTTTGAAAATATGAGAGAGGTAGGGCTGAAGCTATCTGCTTGACTTTAACAAATCATATGAATCTATCCTTGAAAAATCATATTCCATATGCAACAAAACAAATCATCCAAAAGCAATGTTTAGCCCTTTAAGGCTTTCAGGTGGAAGATTTTTATGAGAAAACATAGAACTTCAAACAGAGAGACATGAGAATCCTTTTCAAGCATACTATTTATATAGTAGAAGAAGAATCATAATCTGAAGATCCTTTTTCAGAAGAGATTTAGCAACATACAAGGTAGAAGATCTCAAAGGATCATCCTAAGCAACCCTCTCACGCTTGATGTTGAAGAAGAACAAAGTTTAAGAGTCAAAACAAAGAAAAACACAGCTAAACATCACTCTCTTTTGCAAATGAATTCTTAACACAGAAAATGATAAGATAGGTTGTCTTCAAATTAATTCTGTCAAAGTACAAAAACAGTTCGGGATCCTCAGCTCAACCATTCCCCCTTTTCTACACCCTCTTTTAACATTTGGAACATGGATTTATAATAAAAATTAAAGGCAGCAACTGGAGGTGCATGTTGGCCCTTCCTCACATCGGATTCTCCAATAACAACTATCAATCGAACACCTATGCTAATAGTTATTTACAAACTGCTACAAAAAAGGAGTTGTGTAGGTAACCAATTCAACATGATTTAAATGATGTGGTCTCCCTCTGATCTTCATTGATGCACCTCCTATTGCATGCCAAGTGTCCTGTAGAGGTGGTAAGTTGTTATCATGTTGCCATCTACTATCTCATCCATTCTCCACATCATTAGCCACCTAAAAGAATAATGAATTGAAACTCCTTGATCTCAGGTGCCAATAGGTAGTGCCACTCTGGTGTATCTTTGCATATAATTTGGCCTCTGTCAAATATTAGGTAGCACCTTCCAAAAAATTAGGTAGCACGTTGTCGTTACAGTTCCCAGGAGATTTGATAGCGCCCGTGGAATCCGCAGCGCCTAGGAGATTGGGTAGCACCCAGGAGATTTGGCAACGCCCGTGGAATTTGTAGTGCCCAGGAAATTTGGCAGCGCACTCCCCTCTGCATATCCATGCCTTGGATTTGGGTGTTGACGTAGTTGTTTGCCTCATATTTTGACATGTGAACATGACTCAGGAGTTGACAGATCGATAAGCTTGATTTTAGCAAATGAACTCGGCTTTGAGTTTGGGCCTTGTGTGATGACATGTAGGTTTATTACATGGCTAGTGTAAGAAATGATCATGTGGCTTGGGTTTTAGAAAACTCCATGCTTAGACAATATGCAATAATTCTAAGAAATATGTAGTTTAGGCATAACTTAGGAATAGGGAATTAAAAAGCATTTACCTCATATCTTCAGTAATGTGAGATTTTTCAAATATAAAATATATTTGAAGATACAAAGCATAGAATAGGGGCTTATCAATTTGTTGCATTTTTGTATTGTAGGCAAAAAAGACAAAGGCCATAGGTTTTTGGAGAAAAATATTTATGAACTAAGACTCTTCCTGACTCAATGAGGAAATTGGAGTTTACAAGCTAGGGCAAATGAGCAAAAAGATTTCAACATTTTAGGACAAGGATGCTAAAGACACTTAAAATTTCCATAAAAATTGAGTGCTAACAGTGTGCATATTGTACTTTTTGTTTATTTTGGTGTGCTCTTTGATTGTTAGTTGGCCTTAGGATTTGTTTTTATATCTCAATTCTTGATTCATTGTGGAGCCAAACTTGCTTCCTTGTAGTTATCGTCGTTTGTTGAAGTTACCACCACATCTTGATTCTTTTTTTTTCTAAAAGGAGTAAAGTTATCAAACATGGTACACACACCTCCACCTACCGGACTTTTGATCATACAAGTATGATTATTGATTCAGGTCAGAAAGATATCGTGAGTCGTTTGACTCCCATAGCTACCGTAGTTAATGGAACTCCTTCTATGCCTTTGACCACTATGGTTGTAGTGCCGGAAGTTCCAGTTATCACTCCTGTCCAACCAATGGTTGCTACTCAACCTATAGTGATGATCCCTTTTGGGTTCATTTTTAGTACACCTAGGTATAATACTCAATCTATCCCTATGACCTCTAGCCCTTTCTCTTATGGTATGTCGAATTACACATCACAATTTTCATCCTCCATTCCAGCATCTAATTTGAATCCTCCTATTGGACTTGGGGGCATGGAACCTCCGCATATTTCACTCTCGTTTGGTAGTTCTCATATTCCCCAAATGACTCCTACGGTTGGAAGCCTACCTCCTTTTCACCCTAAGTCCAATCCTAATCTTAATGCTTCAAGATGGATTAATCAACCAGGTGGACAAGTTGTTGCTTATGTTCCATCCTTTAGACCTACCTCCTCCACACCAATTCCTACCAACACGTTTGGCATGAAGAATCCACCTCTATCCTTTGGATTTCCACCCGGGGGAGGTCAATTTCATACTTTGGGCAACCCCAAACCTGGAGCTACTCCGGTTGGGGGGGATATTTACAACCCTCATCATAACATTCCTACTGGAATGGTCCCCAACCAACCCCTTATGAATCAGTTTGGAAGGGGGTTTTACAATCCCGGATAGGGCCATGGTGCATACCAGAACCCTAGATGGGATGCAATTCCCCATCAATAACCTTTCCCAGGATCTTGAGGCTAGATGTTGCAACCCCAAATCCCTTTTCTGGCCACTCTTAATTTTCCAAACTTGTCAAGATTAATGAATGAGTCAGTGTGTCATGACCTGACATGGCCCCCCATCCCCACCAAACTTCCTTTGGATATTTTGAAAGGGTAAGATAGGTGAGGACCCTGGTCATCACGTCACTACTTTTCATCTTTGGTTCTCTTCCAATTCTCTTAACGATGATTCCATTCGTTTGATTGTTTCAAAGCACCATCATAGGGGTTGCGAATAAATAGAACATAGAGCTACCATGAGAAACTTACGGGAATTTTAATCAAATAGTTTTAGTCTTCCTCAAACAATTCCAATTGTCGATTTGTTACGATGTCGGCATAGAAATTATGTCATCCCTTCACCATGACAAAGACACCCATATCCCATATCACATCCAATAGTGGTGTAGACAGAAGAGGTTGATCAAAGCCTACATTCCTCTAGAGTTCATGTTGGAATGGTTTCTTAAGTCCTTACTACCTTATATTTCAAAGGATGTCTCTACATCTGGGATAAAATTTGAAGAGGAAGAAATTTTCAAAGCCCAATAGTTAGATCTCATATATGCTCAGTTTAGGATGTTATATGAAATTATTCTTAACTGAGGTCAAACTACGATCCTAGACAAAATCCCGAGCCTCATGTCGATGGAATTATAGGCTTCGTTAATGTTAAATATACAGAATTGGTGATAATCCATTTGAAAGAGTTGTCTCTAAGCTAGTCTGTAGGAGGAGAAGCTTCATCTGTGTCCTCCACTCTGACTTAGTCAACGGATGTGCATTATGTGCAGTCCTCGACCAACCTCAATGGTAAGTAGCAACCAGAAGGGAATAAAAATAAAGGATGTGGTAACAATCGTAAGGGTGGGAATAATGACAATAAACCCAAGGACAACTCTAATAATGATAGATCGAAGGTTAATGATGGTGAGGGAAAGAAAGAGAAGTGGAAGATGAAATTCCCCTGTAAGATTTATACTGATGATCACCTTACTCACTTGTGCCCCAAATTCAAGGAAGTTGCAAGGATCTTATCTCTACCTCCCCTTGTCTAACTAATCCTTTTCCGCATAATCAACACATGGCCTCGAACTCCTATAATGTCGGAAATGCGGAGAGTGGGATTCAAACTCATTGGCGCATTACGGTGACCGTCTATGCATAAATATGGTTAAGTCTCATATTAATGTAGCCACTTGATCTTGCAATTACATTTCTTCACAGGCTGTTCCAGGCCTAGATTCTCCCCCTCCTTCGTAGGTGCCTTTACAGATAGAAAACCCAAAGCCTCTACCTCGTATTCTTAAAGGAGTACTCAAATACTCTACCCATAACCCTAAAGCTAGAGCTTCCCAGAACTACTCTATTGTCGAATATCTGGGGCAAACCCATTTTGTGATGTCGGCTTTGGAGGTACTCCAGACATTTCCTTCACAAAGGAATTCCTTGCTATCTGCGTCAGGAGATCTAGACCCATGTGGCTCTAAGGTTATCAAGTTTCATGTTACGGATGTTCAGCCTCACTTTCCTTACCATGTGGCCTTCCAAATCCATGTGAATTACTCAAATTATACCATCAAACGTATTGTTATTGATGAAGGCTCTGCAATTTGCGTGATGTCCCTAACCTATTGGAAATCCATTGGCTCTCCAACCCTCTCTCAATCTCCGACCATTTTTACTGCATTTGATTGGTCATTCCTTCCATCCCCACGGTATTCTTCCTACCTTTCCAATCCATTTAGGTGGATAGAAAGTGGAGGTGGATTTTGAGGTGGTTGATGCAGCCCTTGACTATAACTTATTACTAGGGTGTAACTGGACTTATGTTAGGACTGCAGTCATATCGTCCATTTTCTGTACTTTATATTTTCCTCGCGAAGGGAAAATTCTGACGATTGATCAGTTGTCCTTTACGCATGTTATCCACAATGCATCGGTTGGACCTTTGATCCTTGTGATCGAATATTATCAGCTGACAACTTAGGATATTGGTGTCAGAATGTATTCCTCCCTTATGGGTACCTTTGATTCCATGGCACCAGTTCATCACATTTATTCCATGTCCAGTAGGTCTGCTTCATCAATGAGGTTCATTCCTTTCCGCACTTTGTATTTTAATGATCCTTGGACCCTACCTTCCTCGACCATGTCTTGTGAAGGTCAGTCACATATTGGAATGGAAATGCCACTTTCGCTGGCAGAGATAGTTGTTCTTCCGAACCAGATCATGTCTCCTCACAAACAGACAAGGAGGATCATGTTCTTCGGCCTATATGGGACACTTCATCGTCTTGCCCACATTATTTCCTCGATGATACCTTACCTTCAGATGAAGCGATCTTAGAGGCCATGAATGGTTCGGATAGTCCATGGGATGATATGCATCACTGCTCTTAATTCCTCCCAGAGCTTGTTAGGATCGAACAAGACGATTTTAGATCTACCTTGAGTGAGATAGTCAATCACGACGTAGTTCCACTTGATATGCGCAACATTTATGCCAAAAGAAACATGGTGAGTATTTCTCCTACCGTCATGACCGATATCTCTCGTATTCATGGTAAAATTGAAAATGTATATATCAATGTGCATTGTTCACCTGAATAACTTCAGATCTACATCGATCTCTTCAAAGAATTATGTGATGTATTCGCTTGGCCATATGAAGAGATTCCAGGAATCGACCCTCACATTATCGAACATGAGATTACAACCTACCTAGATGTTAAACCTTTTTGACAACGACTTAGAGCTGTCAATCCTAGGAAGGCCTCTGCTATTAAGGCAGATGTGGAGAAACTACTTAATCCAGGTTTTATCTACTCAGTTCCCTTGAATGAATGGGTATCCAATCCTGTTCCCGTGAATAAGAAGCAAGGAACCATCTTTGTGTGTATGTATTTTTGAGACCTAAATAAAGCATGTCCTAAAGACAAATTACTAACACCTTCCATTGATCAGATTCTCGACGAGTGTGTGGGAAGCGAGGTTTTTTCTCTTATGGACGTATTTTCAAGATACAACCAAATTCAGATCAAACCTGAGGATCATCATTAGACGACATTTATTTGTCCTTGGCATACTTTCACATACCAGAAAATGCCTTTTGGCCTTAAAAATGTTGGAGCAACCTTCCAACCACCCATGTCCTTCTCCTTTCACGATCTCAAGCATATAGTCGAAGCTTACCTCAATGATATTGCTAATCACTCTCACAAGAGAGTGAATCACTCTACCCAACTCCAGCTATTTTTTGAGAGATGTTGGTATTATCACATCCGTTTAAACCCTCATAAGTGCATATTTTGAGTTAGGTCAGGTCTTCTTTTAGGATTCTTAGTCTCTGAGACTGGGATCATGGTGGATCCTTTGAAGGTCGAGGCAATACTTCAATTGCCTCCCCCATGCAATATTCATTAGCTTCAAGTTTTACAGGGGAAAGTTAATTTCTTACATCGGTTTATAGTAAACTATGCCAATATTACTAAGGGTCTCATGCATCTCTTGAATAAGGACACTCTTTTTGTATTGGATGAGCGAGCTCAGGTATCCTTCGATCCTCTTAAGAAAGCCTTAGTATCGAAGCCTCTGTTGAAGCCTCCTTAATATAGTAGAGATCACTTTCTTTATATCGTCGCGTCCAAAGGGACAATCAATATGGTTTTAGTTCCAGAAGATGGTGAGCTCCATGATCATGTCGTCTACTACCATAGTAGAAACTTAGTCGGCTTTGAACTCAAGTACTCTCATGTTGAGAAGCTAGCTTTGGATTTTGTACACGAGGTTCAAAGATTACGGCACTATATATTTATTTGAAAAAATATCATAGTTGTTGATGTCAACCCATTTCAATATGTTCTTACTAGGAGTATCAGAGGGGGAAAATATAATAAATGGATTGTCATCTTGCAAGAGTTCGACCTCAATTTTTCTTCAAAAAAATCTAAGAAATCGCTAGTTTTTGTCAAGTTAATATCATACTTCCCTTGGTTAGATGAGGACATTATTCATGTTGATTCATTTGCAGATGAACACATTTTCCTTCTCTCGTCTTTAGACTCCTGGTATGGATACATTTTTATGTATCTTCAAACCTTGAAGTTCTCTCAGCATCTTTCGAGAGACGATTGATGACATATATGGTATCAAGCTAAGAACTACCTTATCATTGGCGACACTTTGTATCGCCGAGGCATAGATAATATCTTGTGTCATTGCTTGACTCACGAGGAAGTTGATTATGTTCTTAATGACTATCACAGTATGGACTGTGGTGGTCATCTATCTGGGCTTGCGACATCCCAAAAGATATTGTGAGCCAATTATTTTTGGCCATCTATTTTTAAAGATTGTGTCAAAGCGGTCAAGGAGTGTCTCCCTTACCAGGTGTTCACTCAGAATATGTGTTCGCATCCAATCCCTCTTCACTCGGTCATCATCAGTGGTCCCTTCACCAAGTGGGGGGTGGATTTTGTATATTACAACCCAACTTCAGCTGGGGGGAATCAACTTTACTAAGTGGGAAGAGGCCATTCCTACAATTAAATTCGATGGTAAGACTACAACGTTTTTTTTGTTCAATTAAATTATATCCTGGTTCGGAATCCCGAGTGATATTGTCACTGATCATGGCAGTCACTTTCAGAACGAAATGATGAAAGAGTTAGCATCAAAACTAGGGTTTAAACATGGTCATTCTTCCCTTTACTATCCCCAGGAAAATGGACAAGTGGAGGTCATGAACAAGTCTCTCAAGACCATTTTGTAGAAGATTGTCATCTAGATAAAGTTTGACTGGCATCTCATGATTTACCCTGTGCTTTGGGCATATCGAACCTCATTTAAGACTTCCACAGGTTTTTCTTGTTTTCAGTTAGTACACGGTGTGGAGTTGATCCTACCTATTGAATGTGAAATCTCTTGTCTTAGACTAACATTTAATCTCCTACCTAACACTTCTGATATAAAATATTGCCTCGTACACCTAGAGAGCATAGATGAGCAGTGTTGAGATGCCTCTACAGTCATCGAAGTGAATAAACAACATGTCAAGGTCCAATGTGATAATTTTGTCTATCCTCGGCAATACGTTGAGGGTGACCTGGTCCTCTTGTATGACCAAGCCAAACAACCACCAGGGGTAGGAAAAATCAACCCCATGTAGCACGGTCCTAATATCGTGTGACATGTCTTAGAAAAAGGATCCTATGAATTAGAATATTATGAAGGGAATATGCTAGCAGAGCCTAGAAATGGGCTCTACTTGAAAATATATTATGCTTGAGCCCCAAGCTTGGGCGTAACTCTCTATATACTAATATATCATAGTGTATATATATTTTCCTTTGTGTCATCGTCTTGCTTATCAAGTTTTCCCTTGGTTTTCAGATGTCAATGGAGTCTTCATTTTACTTAGGATTCCAAGATAGTGCCAATCATCATACACGGAACTTGGCTTCTTCCACTTGGGTTGTTTACTCACCTGAGGGTCAACTGGTGTCTTCAGGTGGCATTTGTCAAGGGCCATCAATGAATAATGTGGCATAATATAGAGTTGTTATAGAGATTTTACGTAATTCCATTTCACATGGTCTTCATTATTTAGAAGTTTGCCTAGATTCCCAGTTAGTAGGATGTCAGTTGAACGGTAATTACTTTGTGTGAGACCCTACTATACTCTGACAATTACTATGAGTACAACTCTTGGAACGACATTTTGATTTTATTACTTATAATCACATACCTAGAAGTTCTAATTATGTATCTGATGCATATGCTAATTATGTTTTAGATTGGCATTTGTCACATAACTAAAGTAAAGAAAACACATTCACCAATGTACACATTGTAATATAAGTTGTTAGCACTATGTAAATTCCCAGAGGTTTTCAGGGGAAGAAGAAATTTAACAGAGGTAACTTACAAAACCACTTCAAAATTGGGATCTATCCCTGCCAGTTTCAGAGAGGGATCTCTCTGTAGGATTTAGATATGTTTGGGTTTTAAATATTAGGCTAGCTAAAATAATATGGGTGTGTTGTTTTGTTTTATAAAGATTGGCTGAAGTATTTCATTTAAACATCTATTGGGCTATGGGGTCTTTGTCAATGATTTAGATCAGATACAGATTTTAGTAGGTTTTTTCACAAGGCAATATAATGAAAATGTTGGATCTTTTTAGAATTAAAGTGATGGAAAGACAGAAACAAGTGAGGTAGTTCTTCGAAAACACAGGTATTCCAAAAAAGGACGAACACCTTCAGTAACCACTCACATAACCAGATAAAAGATCAACACACCGATGTTTTCACATGGTAAAACCCTTATAGGGAAACATCCACGGCCCCAGCCAACGCGGCCACTTGGAGCAGTTTATTAATGCAAAGAAAAAGATTACAAAGAGATTTTACAAGAGAGTTTCTCACAATAGATCATCGGTAAATGACCCTCCATGCTCTTTAAATAGAGATCATGGACCAATCGGGTGTTAAGACATGGATCAATGGTCGTTAAGATCAAAGAGAGTATGAACCGTCAGATCACTCTATGTCAGGAACATATCGTGATCATAGGATTTCCT
>JASDQU010306453.1:100534-138373 GCA_032191745.1 Picea mariana | reverse complement strand
AAAATATTCACAACTGAGTAGGTATGTTACCTTTGAGTATCCATACTGGCCTCAATTTTGAATACCCATCAATCATCCTACTCCAATTAAATAATCTTTCAAAAATTTGGTGCACCTTTGGGCCAACCTAATATTCTTGTGACTAAATAATTGCGATTTGCAGAGTTATTATTTTAATACCAGGGGAAACAAGTACTAAATTTTGATAATTTGACTTAATATCTACAAGTCTTTCCGGTTGGACCAGTTTGGTGGCTACCAAACCGTATCTTAATATAGACCTTAAATCAATGTAACGACTCTGCATGTTGATTCAACAGTAATGTGTTTAAACAGAGTAATAGAAAACATTATGTCATCATACTTATAACAAAAGAAAGTATTCAATATAACAGAGTAACAGTTAATTTCGTCTGTCTATGATTTGCACACTGTATACCCTAAATTCATACAGTGGCTTTAAACTGGTCTATCAAATGCATTCACAAAACTTATATACGATTTCTCAGAATGCATTTGTCAGATAAAAATTAATGGAAAGAGAAGAGAAAGTTCTCTACACTGGCTCTGATACCACATGTTAAACCTTTCTTGATAGAAACTGAATGTCTGTTTATTATTTGCAGAACCTAGAACTTTCTGGTTCTTTACCAACATTAAATTGCAGCGGAATTTAATTGAATTAATACCTGGATCCATTTGCTTTCAGAACCCTCTGTTCCTCTGCTACGTTTTTCAGAAACCTTTATCAAGAACCCTTTGCACAGAACATAAATGAAGACCCTCTGCACAGAACAGAAATCGAGTTTCTCTCTCTTACCCTGCTGCTATACGCACTTTCAGATCATTAAGATGGGTATTCTGAAGGTTCATTTAAGGGCAGAGAGAGGACCGGTTTCCCCAAGACCGTTATTCTCCACTTGTCCATCAGAGTAGGAGATTCGACACCATTCCGTTACCAAGAGCTCCGTAAAACTGTAACGGCTGCCATCTCTTCATATGGGTCATTTAACACTAATTTAAGAAATTAGTCTTACACAACAATCAATGATGCTAGGGTTTTCAAGTAGTACGAACTTAGTGACGGATCTTGAATTTGGCTCCACTTTTTTCATGTCCGTTTATAACCGTTACTTATGCGATTAAAAACCCTTAATGGTGATTGCAGTGGCAACTCTAATTAATTTGACAAATTTGTATGTTTGACGAGTTCTCTATGTCAACTAGGCCTGCCATCATTTCTTTGTCAATAAATGATTTCTTGTCGGTAATTTGTTTCTTCAACATTTTGATTTTTGCAACCCAGTTTTGATTATGGTTTTTTAAATGATAATTTTTATCATCTTTCTACGATAATTCTTTGTCAAATCTCTTAGTGAGATAATTATTTGTCAAATTTCTTAGCGAGAACTTGAATTTTTGTTGTGATACTTTCTGACTTTGTTGATGTTTTGCTAGTTCATCTTTTAATTTCTTAATTTGCGACTTAAATTCGTGCATTATCTAAATATTCCTTTGTAGTGAATAATATCGCAGAATTGTGGAAAATGAGTTCTTTATTTTTAAAGGTTGATAGATACTCGAACTCCATTGCACAAAAGGAAATTTAGTTTAAAAGGTTGAATTATTTTTGGAATTCATAATTATCATCCATTAATATTACCAGGATTGCTACATAGGTTATTTCAGTGGTAATTTTAATGTTAAGTAGGTGAACAAGATGCAAGGGTCCCACTAAAATTAATGGTATTTTGATGCAAGAGCATATTTGGTTATGAGAAATCCGCATCACCCAAAAACATTTCAATTCTGTACAAGTAAATTTAGGATGAATAAGGATGGCTGGAACTCTACTCGACAACTCGTGATGTTACTCCTTGTTAAAATTGACAGTGTTGCAACTCGCTGCAACTCCACGCTACAGGATTGGTGTTGCAACTCGCTACAACTCCTATGCCGTGACTCCACACTACATGATTGGCGCTGCAACCCATTGCAACTCCTATGCTGCAACTCCACACTACAGGATTGGTGCTGCAACTCCACGCTACATGATTTGTGTTGGAATTTTTATGATGCAACTCAACGTGTTGATTCCAAATTCAATACACGTAGCTCATGAAGATTAAGTGCCAAGTGGAAATCATTGGTGAAGGAAGAGGAAATAAAATTGAATTGGAAAACGTCTGGGCAACGAATAATCATGACTATTCATCTTCCCAATGAAATGGGAAACAAATCAACTGGAAAAAACAACATAAAAAGAAGGGGGAAGGAAGATTTCGGGGTTGATTCGAGCTAGAAGAGCAGAAGGTTCCCTTAGGTCGATTTGAAGTGACTGAGACAACCACCAAGAACAAGATCGAGAAGAGACGATATAATATGCAGAAGAACAACACAGTAAATCAGTTCTAGTATGGTGAGAAAAGATGTATTTCTTGATTACATTGTAATAAGGGGAATTCTAAAATCAATAATAAAAGCAAGGATTCACACCCTGTTTGTGTTCTTGTGGTTGTAATTAAAATTCTTATATTTCAGTCTTAACAATAGTAAATGAATTTTCTATTGCATGTTTGAATATGAGTTCCATTGTGCACTCTGAAAGCATAGCATAGTCATGTAGGCGTTAGAATTGCTACTGGTATGTGAGCTGCATCAAGTGGTATCAAAGCAGGTTCAGGATCCTGAGTTGTGAGAGTACAGTGCCCGGAGCTAAGGCTCGTGAACGTTGGTCCGAGTGAGGGTTGTAAGAAAACTCGTAAGGATGCCACCGCAAAGAGCATGAGCAACATGAGGAGGTGCGAGATATAGGGAGCAACAAAAGAATTAAGAAGAAGAATAGAAGAGTTGGAGAATAAAAGAAATGGAGAAACTGAGTTAGATTATGAATCTGAAGAAGAGATTGAAGTTGAACAAATTATTGAGGAAGGAGACCCAACAACGTGTTTGATATCCTTCTTGAGTAACAGAGGTAGCACGAGGATTGAAGTTACACGCTATGATGGTAGTTTGAAGGATGAAACTCTTATAGATTGGATATGAGAGCTCGAAAGATCCTTCGAGTATGAGGATGTTCAAGATCCAAATCATGTTCGTTTTTCCATTATGAAGTTGAAAGGACATGCTGAACTTTGGTGGGATATGATGCAGAAAGACAGAGTAGGTCACAGATTACAGAAGATTAAAACTTAGAAGAAGATGGTTAGTAAGATAAAAGATAAATTTTTACCTGTTGACTATCAACAGAACTTGTGTAAACAAGTACAAAATCTTCGGAAAAAAGAGAAATCTATGCGTGAATATACAAAATAATTCTTCAAGTTTCCACTCAGGTCAAGGATGAAAGAACCAGAGTATTAGAGAGTGGAAATATACATAAATGGACTAAAGTACCAGATTCATGATGAGTTGAGTACACATTACTTTCTAAATGTAGACGAAGCCTACCAGGTTGCTTTGAAGGTGGAATAAAAGATTGACAGAAGAATACAACATAAGTTTCGGGGAAAAGGAACTAGAGGCAGAGGTAGAGCAAGTGCTACTAAGGAAAATGAGAAGGAGGATGGGGCAACCATCAATAAACATGAAAGAGGAGTAAGAAGCGTTGGCATAGGCAGAGGTTTTGGCCACGATAAGTATGTAATTACATGTTATGATTGTGGAGTAGAGGGTCACAAAGCGTCATAATGTCCAGAGAGGAAAAACACAACAAGAAGAAATGAAGCTAGGACACAAGTCACCCAAGCAGATGAGGCAACAACTACTGGTGGGAATGTGGAAGTACTCCAGCAAGAACAAGGAGAAAACTTGATGTTAAGAAGAGTATTACTCAAGCATGAGACAAAGGAAGCAACAAAAATTGAACAGAGAAAGAGAGTGTTCAAGATTAAATGTAAAATTCGCGATAAGTGTTGTCATCTGGTCATAGATGGCGAGAGTACAGAAAATTTGGTATCCACTAAAGTAGTGGGGAAATTGAAGTTGAAAATCATTCCACACCCCTATCCTACCGAGTTTCATGGTTGCAAAAGGGACAACAACTGACTGTGACTGAACAATGTTTATTGAGTTTCCATATTGGAAATTTCAACGAACATTTTTTGTGCGACGTGATAGAGATGTATGCATGTCATGTATTGCTTGGGAGGATATGGATGTTTGACAGAAAGGTATTCCATGATGACAGAGAGAATTCATATGATTTTTTCAAGGATGGTCAGCGTTATAAGTTGGTACCAATGTCAGAAAAGAATATGGGCAATAACAACAACAAGGGGATGTACAACAGTGACAACAAAGTTATAAACGACCGTAACAACAAGAATATGCATGGAAGAAGCAATCGAATCATGTTATGTTCTGCTAAGGAGTTTTTAAGAGAGAAGAAACATAGTGGTTTTTGTTTGGCTATAATGCCAAAAAGGATTCAGAAGACGAAGAAAATGGATTTTATATCAGTCGATATTCAACACTTGTTGAAAGAATTTAAGGAAATTGTAGCAAATGATTCACCAGCAGGATTACCCCCATTAAGAAGCATATCACACCAGATCAACCTAATACCAGGGTCGAGTTTTCCAAATAAATATCTTTACCGAATGCCTCCAACAAAGAGTGAAGAGGTAAATAGACAAGTACATGAGTTACTTGACAGAGGGTTAATTCGTGAAAGTTTGAGTCCTTGTGTAGTACCAGTAGTTTTGACGCCGAAAAAGAATGGTGAGTGGCATATGTGTACAGATTCACGATTTATTAATAAAATTACCATTAAGTACATATTTCCTTTACCGAGAATCGATGATCTCATGGACTGTTTGAGTGGCGCTGAGTACTTCATGAATATTGATTTGAATAGTGGTTATCATCAAATCTGGATAAGGGAAGGTGATGAATGGAAGACAATGTTCAAGACAAAATATGGGTTGTTCGAGTGGTTAGTTATTCCCTTCGGTTTAACTAATGCATCTAGCACATTCACGAGGCTGATGAACGAAGTTCTGAAACCGTTTTTGGGAAAATTTGTTGTCGTATATTTTGATGACATTCTGATTTTCAGCAGGAGCAAAGAGGAACATTTAGAGCACGTGAAGAAGGTGTTACAACGATTGAAGGAGGAGGCATTGATGATAAATCTGAACAAGTGTACATTTTTACAAAAGGATCTTGTATACTTGGGTTTTGTGGTCTCTAAAGAAGGTTTAAAGATGGATCCCAAGAAGGTAAACACAATATTGGATTGACAGACACCTAAATGCACTTTTGCTGTGAGGAGTTGATCCGGATTATTTTGAGAATGAAGTGAAGACAGAGAAATAACAATGAAACATACAGAGATATTGCAATAAACACAAAGATATAGTAATGCACAATTTTTATTAATGAGAGAATGTACATAAAGTGTAAAATTACAGAGTGAATGACTTGCTAGAATGGTGGCAACTTATCTTTGAGAAGAGATGTGATAGCTACACTCATTCTCAAGAAGATGATGTTTACAACGAGGCTCTAGAGGCCTTTTTAACATAAAGAAAATCTAAAACCCTAACCTTGGAAGATGAAACACCAAAAGGTTTGAGGGCCCCGATGGGGGTAGTTGGTACGCCAACTTCCCAAGGGACTAACTTTTGTATACAATCTATGTTTGGGGCACACGATAGCTCGTTGGAAAGGTATATCCGACGAATACACATTTTTTCATTACACTTTGTCTAAAGCATACAATGTGACTGTGGCATGCCTAAAAAAAAAAAATTAGGACCCGAAAAGCTGTAGAAAAACTGCTAAGGTGGACTAGGTGGGTGGCCACCGATTTTCACCTGGATCATTCTTCCCCCCTTAGGAAGCAATGGTATCCATTGCGTCAAGTCCCCGGGGAATATTTTGTTGAATTTGAACCTTGGTGAGTTGTTTTCCTTGCTAAAGAAGTTGTCATGCTTAGCTTGTTAAAGGATGTTATGAACATGTTGTTGGAGGGGTTGGATTTGTTTAACCAATCTGGTTGCATGATTTGCCTGAGTGTGGAAGGACTCTGTTGGTGAAGATGCAGCGTGAAGAACATGAAGGGATTTATCATAAATTTCTTTGACTGGGCAGTGTGGAGGCACCCCTGTAGGAATATCTTGGTGCTCTTCTACAATCTTGTTGATCGGCTTCTATTGGATAGAAGGGTCTTGGGACGAGGTTGTAGTGGTTGCAGTGTCCTTCTCTTCTGAATAGATTGTGAAGAGGATAAAATTTGCGGTATGAGAGATCACTTTGCAGAACTATTTTTTCGGGATAGTAGTCAGAACTACCTCTAGTATCCTGTAGGGATGAGCCCTCACAGTAACAATGACACTACAAGGTCAAGACTCATAGAAAACATGACGCCCCCACATATATGGTTGGACTAACAAAACATCACAGACTTCCAGTGGGGAAACTTCACACAATACCTCATCCTTGAAGGGCTTGATGACATATCACAGACGACACTATTGGTTGGCATGAAGATCTCTTCCCTAGCGAAGCCATCCGATGTTGTATGACTGCGAGTGCGGTGTTGTCATCAAATCCAACTACTTGACGACCTCTGTTGAGAAGAGGTTCTTCTGACTTCCGCTATCAACAATAAAATGCAGTGGGGTCCCCTTCACCCACATATGTGAATGGAAAAGGCACTCCCTATCCTCAGGATCCTCTGGTTGGATTGTTGCAGTCGCGACAATAGCAGTGGGTTTTGCATAAATTATTTGTCCCCTTTTATTATTGTATGAATCAGAGTCCGAGTTGGGGCTCGACTTTATTTCTTTGAGCTCAACTATCAATAACTGTTTTGAGCGACATTCATCAGTGTTGTGCTAAGGGATTTTGTGGAAGTTGCACCACTTCCTAGTGTCGTTCTTCGTCTTCCCATTGCCCTTCTTTTCCTGTGGCTTGGAATGGTTGTCTTGAGATTGATTGTTCTGTGAGTTAGGGTTGACTTTACCATACTTTGGTTGTTGCATATTTGCAGACCCAAATTCTTGCTTGTTCTGTTGCTTGAATTTCTGCTCGATTTTAACAACATATCGATAAGCGACTCCTAGAGATGAGATGTCCAGAAACTCCATTTTGGTTTAGATGTACCTATATAGAGCCCCACAGTATTTTAGAACCAAATGTTGCTCTGAGTCTTTGATACCGAGCTTGGTGCGCAAGGTTTGGAAGTTATTTGTGAACTTCGACATTGTTTGGCCCCTCTCTTGATGCAACGTGGTCCATTTCATCTATTGGTCATCATAGTTTCCCACGGGGTAATATTTCTCCTTGACCGCATCCATAAAAAAATACCAAGTGGGCTCAACCCAAATATTGCAGACTCCTCTGTGGAATTTTTCTCTCAGTAAGTTTTCCACCAATGTTTGACATGAGAGAGAACCTTAAGGAGCACAAAGGTGATCTTTTATCTGTCAAAAAAATTGTGAACACATAAATAACCTTCTATCAAATTTAACCATTTTTCCAAAGCATCCACATCGATCTAACCTTCAAATACAGGAATATCAAAATTAACTTGTACCTTGAATGGGAAAGCATCTCCAAAGCGACTGTTTGACGAAGACACACCTATTATTGTTGGCAATCGTGGGAGGATTTGGGAAAAATTATCCAACATCTCGTTCCTCTGTTGTGTGAGAGCTTCCGCAAGAAACAACTTGTTGGGATCTTCTGCTCCCTCTTCCACCATGGGAGGCCGCTTGTGCTAGCGAGAGCAGTTTTCCTCAAGAAAAACTAGCTCGAGACCCAACTCTCTATACCATGACCTCGTCGAGGACATGTACTAAGAAACAAAAAGGAGTAGCCTGCTCTGATACCATTGATCCAGATTATTTTGAGAATGAAATGAAGGCATAAAAATAACAATTAAATATACAGAGATATTTCAATAAACATAGAGATACAATAATGCATAATTTTTATTAATGAGAGAATGTACAAAAACTGTAAAATTACAGAGTGAATGACTCGCTAAATTGGTGGGAGCTTGTCTTTGAGAAGAGATGTGATGGTTATGCAAATTCACAAGAAGATGATGTTTAAAATGAGGCTCTAGAGGCCTTTTTAACATAAATAAAATCTAAAACCCTAACCTCGGAAGATGAAATTCCAAAAGGTTTGCGAGCCCCGATGGGGATAGTTGGTGCGTCAACTTCCTTAGGGCGTAACTTTTTCATACGATCTTTGTTTAGGGTGCACAATAGCTCGTTGGAAAGGTCTATCCAAGGAATACACATTTTTTAATCACACTTTGGCTAAATCCTACAGTGTGACTGTGGAGGGCCCAAAAAACGTTGTTTAGGGCCTCAAAACGACCACGTAAGTTTAGGACCCAAAAAGTTGTAGAAAAATTGTCAAGGTGGAAAAAACTGTTTTGAGCTAGTGGAATAGGTGGGTGACCATCGATTTCTTCCCGGATTAGGAGTTTCCATGGACTAGAGAGTTTCTATAGGAAGTTCATTCAAAATTTCAATCAGATTTGTGCACCTCTTACTAAGTGCATGAAGAAAGGCACATTTCAATGGACAACAACATCAACAAAGTCATTTGAATATTTGAAAAAAAAGATGACAGGACAACCAATATTAACACTTCCATATTTCAATAAGGTATTTCAAGTAGACTGTGATGCAAGTGGGACAACAATTAGAGCATTTCTAAGCCAAGAAGGTAGACTAATAGCCTTTTTCAGTGAAAAGTTGAATGAAACGAGGAAGAAATACTCTATTTATGATCAAGAATTTTATGCTATCATTCAGGCTCTGAAAAAGTGGTGACATTACTTGCTTCCAAAGGAGTTTTTTTTGTTTGCTGACCACAAGGAATTGTAGTACATTAACAACCAAGGTAAATTGAATCATAAACATTCTAAATGGGTAGAATTTTTACAAAGTTATACATTTGTTTTGAATCATAGGTTAGGGAAGTCAAACAAGGTTGTTGATGCATTGAGTCAAAGGACAATATTTCTAAACACTATGTTGTTGATGATTACAGCTGCGTGAGACATCCTCCAGGACACAGACTGAGTGAGTCGACTTGAGAGAGAGCCCATGAGTTGTGTGTGTGGTTCCTCTCTGAGACGAAGATGGAATATTGTGTGCCCCTGTGGGGTGAGGAGGACCATGATCTGGGTGTGTGGTTCCTCTCTGAGACGGAGATGGAATGTTGTGTGCCCCTGTGGGGTGAGGAATCCCATGAGTTGGGTGTGTCGTTCTCTCTGAAAAGAAGATGAAACAATGTATTGGTCTCCTTTGTGCATAGAATTGAGATGATGTGATACTCCAGATGATTCTCATGTGAGACATAGTGAGAAAGTGATCTGCTGAGTTGGACGTGCCTGTGGCTGAGCATAGGTGAACATGATCCTAGTGGATGAGCACCAGTGAGTGTGATTCTCCTGTGAGCTGAAGTGAGACAGAGATGTGGACTTCCCTGTGACTGAGCACTAGTGGGTGTATGAGATCCCTTGCTATATTGTCCAAGAGTCAGACTTACCTGTAACCCTATTTGTGATGTAAAGGGTACAAGTCGGCCCCACCATAAAGTAAAAGATAATTAATGTAAAATATGATTAATATGGTAATTATTAATTATATTTTGAGTTATTGAGGTCGGCCCTATTGTGCCAATAGACAGATCATTTGATGTGATAAGTCTTGTATAAATAAAGGTGAATCCCCATTGAGGAAACACACTTAACATTGTGTCATCTCATGATTTCAGAAGTTGTGCTATGAAATTATGAGAATTACAACACCCTCTTGTGTGCTAGGTTTGGTGATGGTGTGGGAGGTCTTTCTCTTGAGAATATAACAACGGATTGGTTGGGTTTTTGTCCCTTGTTGAGAAGGGTTTCCCAGGATACTTCTTGTGTTCTTGTGCATGGTTATTCTTCTTGTGATCTTGGTTTGATGCAGTAGTTATGGTTTAGTAAAAGCTAAACAAAAAATTTAAAGTAAATGCATGAGCCATAACTCATTGAAAATTCAACACATGTCAGTTGTAGTGGTAAGTTTGGAATGTGTGAAAGGGTTGTATGAAGAGGATGCAGATTTTGAAGAGGCTTGGAAGGCATGTAGAGAACCATGGAGTATGGACCGAACATCATTCTTAGAATACCACATTCAAGAAGGCTTCTTGTTTAAGAACTGACAATTATGTGTTCCACATAGTTCAATACGGTTGAACCTCATTACAGAGTTACACAGTGGCGGTTTAGGAGGACATTGTGGCATGGAAAAAAACCTCATCATTAGTGAAAGAATGGTACTTTTGGCCCAACAACAACAAAGATGTCAGGAAATTTATTGAGTGTTGTAGAGTTTGTCAATTAGCTAAGGGTAGAAGTCAGAATACAGGACTTTACACTCCATTATCGGTACCTAAAAGACCTTGGGAAGATGTAAGTGTGGATTTTTTTTTAGGAATACCTATGACACAAAAGAAGTATGATTATGTGATGGTAGTAGTAGATTAGTTTTTAAAAATGGCACATTTTGTATCATGTAAGAAGACAAGTGATGCTAGTGAAGTGGATGCCTTGTTTTTCATAGAAGTGGTGCAGTTATATGGCCTACCGAGGAGTATTACTTCAGATAGAGACACGAGATTTCTTGGTCACTTTTGGAGGACGCTTTGGAAAAGGCTGGGTTCTAAGTTGCTATATAGTTCGGCCTATCATCCCTAAACATATGGGCATACCAAGGTGGTGAACCAAAGTTTAGGAAAATTATTAAAAAGTTTGAGTGGTGAAAATCCTAGACAGTGGGATCCAATTTTGGCACAAGATGAATTCTCTTACAACGATTCAGTGAAAAAATCTACAGGGAAGAGCCCATTCCAAATTGTTTATGGAAGGTCACCTAAAGGGGTGGTATATTTGGTTGATATACTGGATCTAGGAGATAAAAGGAGTGTTGATGCCAGTGATTTTGAAAACATTATGTAGGAATTGCATGAGCAAGTAAAGCAGAAACTACATACAAGCAATAAAACGTATAAACAGAGGAAAGACCTACAGGGAAGACAAAAAATATTTAAAGAAGGTGAGTTAGTCATAGCTCAATTGAGAAAGGAACGATTTCCCAGAGGTACTTATAACAAACTTAAGTATAAAAAAATAAGACTGTGTAGAATCTTGAAGAAAATTTCTAATAATGATTATCACTTGCAACTTCCGGACAAGTTCGATATATATCCAACATTCAATGTTGTTGATCTGTATGAATTCCATGAAATAGAAAACGATGATGATGAAAGTAATATGGACAGATGGGAACAAATACCAGTCAAGCAAGTCGGGGAAGTGAAATAAATTTTGGCCATAAGGATTGGTATAAAAACTCGCAACAAGGAATATCTGGAATATTTAGTCAAATGGAAAAAAAGAGGATCTAAGGATGCATCGTGGGTTTCCGAAGAAGAAATAATGCACCTATGAAACTCTTCATCCTCTGGAACAATGACCATATGAGCTAGGAGCTCATGTTTTTCTTACCAAGGGTGTCTGATGCAGGAACATATTTGGTTCTGGGCAATCCACATCACTCAAAAACATTTCAATTTGGTACAAGTTAGATTAGTATGAATAAGGATGGTTGCAACTCTACTCAACAACTCATGATGTTACTCGTTAAAATTGCCAGTGTTGCAACTCGTTGCAACTCCTATGTTGTGACTCCACGCTACATGATTAGTACTACAACTTGTTGCAACTCCTATTTTGCGACTCCACGCTATATGATTGGTGTTGCAACTCATTGCAACTCCACGATATGGGATTGGTGTTGCAACTCCATGCTATAGGATTTGTGTTAGAATTTTTATGTTACATATCAACGTGCTGATTCCAAATTTAGTTCATGTGGCTCATGAAGATTAAGTGTCAAGTGGAAATCATTGGTGAAGGAAGAGGAAATGAAACTGAATTGGAAACCATTTGGGCAATGAATAGTCATGAATATTCATCTTCCTAACGGAAGGGGAAACAAATCAACTGGTAGATAAATAATAATAATAATAATAAGGGGGAAGGAAGATGTTGGTTTTGATTCAAGCTAGAAGAATGGAAGGTTCCCTCATGTCGATTTCAAGTGATTGAGACATCTACCAAGAACGAGATTGAGAAGAGATTGTATAATATGCAGAAGAACAACACAGTAAATTAGTTCTAGTCTAGGGAGAAAAGATGTATTTCTCTATTACATTGTAATAAGGGGCATTATGAAATCAATAATAAAAGAAAGAATTCACAACATGTTTGTGTTCTTGTGGTTGTAATTAAAATTCTTCTATTTCAGTCTTAACATAGTAAATGAATTGTTTGTTGTGTGTTTGAATATGAATTTCGTTATGCATTATGAAGGCAGAGCATAGTATTGTAGGTGTTAGAATTTCTATTGGTCTATGAGTTGCATCATATTTTCTTTCATTTAGTGATTTTTAAACCCTTATTAGTATTATTTAATTTCAACTTGGATTTGGGCTTCCAACTTTTAACTTGTATTTTAAATTATAACCCTTTTCACTTTTCTTCGTAAATAGTTTTTTTATTTGTAATTTACATACTTACTACTTAGTATCATTATTTCATTTGTCATCGAAATTCGATGCTCATTTGACATTTGTAATGTTGGTTAAACGATAAATAGGAATTTCCCTCTCGTCGAATAAACATCGAGAACATGGTGTCCACGTTGATATGGTGTCGAAGATGCAATGAGAGGGAAATATAATTCAAAAATACCTTCTCCATTTATGTCTCTTTTTTAGTGTAACATCATCCTCTAATTGATGTGCAATTGAATTCTTCAAATCCAAACCACAAAGAAATTAAACAATAAAATTTCCAACTATTGTCGCTTAAGCAATGCTAAATGAATGTGTATGATATCATAGTGATGTCCATCCGATGTTAAATATATCATATAAGAGACATGAACATGATGTTAATTTTTTTGGTTTCTCTCATTCAACGTTGAAGACGTCTCTTAAGAGACACACGGTTTTTTAAAATAAAATAAAAATATTACGTGGTGTGGTAGAATTTTCCTTTTATCATGTTTCTTGTCTCATGCATGTGTACTTTAATAACTAGAAATTTTAGTATCATGTTTAATGCTAGCCTAAAGATGCATTTTACTTTGAGTGATTACAAGTTGTGCACTCTAATCAAACTTCCAAGGAACAATGCTAGTATAGTGGTTGATGTTTATTTCTTTTTCCTTTATATTTTGTTTCAAACATGTTAGTTGTAATTATATATGTAGTTGGTTGACAATTTTTTTAAACACTAATAAGGTTTACTAGAGTTGAAATCCATACTCTTGTATATTACTTCTAAATACATCAAGACTACATTTAAGAAATTAGTGCAATTATTCTCTATTTTATTCACTAAAGATTAAATTTGTATGCCATTATTATTGACAATGTTACTAAACTCATGGTCATTTTCCCTCTCTCTAAGCATCAAATAAAATATGGTTAAAGTGAATAAGCACTACAATGCAATCATTATTGTTAGTATATTTCATTGATCATGTTTGGTATGAGAAAGAATAATCAAATCCAAATTTAAAGAATTCTCTATATTATCAAAGAAAACTAAGACAAAATGAAAGAGAAAAGGATGGAAGACATGATTCATGAGGCTTTGGAAAGTGGAGGGAGCATTACACAAGCCAAAGGGCATGACCAAAAACTCATAGTGGCCCTCATGAGTTTGAAATGCAGTCTTAGGAATGTCTACCTTGTTCATACGTACCTGGTGGTATCCAAAATGAAGATCAAGTTTAGTAAAGAACTGGGCACCACTCAATTCGTCCAAGAGTTCATCAATGGCACGAATGGGAAATTTTTCTTTGATGGTGAGTTTATTGAGGGCGCGAAATTCAGGACACATGTGCCAAGAGCCTTCTTTCTCAAGGACCATGACCACAGGAGAAGAGTAGGGGTTCGTACTAGGACAGATAACACCTGCGGTGAGCAATTCTTGAAATTTTTTCTCAATTTCAGTTTTCTGGGAAAAGGGATGACGATAGGGACGAACATTGGGAGGAAGGCTTCTAGGGACAAGGGGAATGGAATGATCATGAACACCACAGGAAGGAGGAAGTCCCTTGGGAGTGGAAAAAACAACTTGATGTTTGGAGAGGATGGATTGGAGGTCATGTGGCACAGAGGGTGTCTCAGTGGCATGAATGGTATGGAGTTGTGCAATAATTCCAGAATGACCTTTTTTTAGGAGCTTTTCCATGTGATGGGAAATGATTATCTCCAGGGAACCGACAGTGATGCCTTGGAACTTATATTGTTGGCCCTCCTAGTTGAATTGCATGGATAATTCCTTAAAATCCATGAGAATGGGACCTAGAGTCCTTAGCCATTATGCACCCAACATAATGTCACAACTGCCCATGTCGATAGCAAACATATGAGATTTCATGTGGTACTGACCAATTTGGAGATGCACATTTTCACAACGCCCCCCACATTTCTTGGACCCGCCATTGGAAATCATGATTTGAACATTGTTGATTGCACGGATATAGAAATTAGTTTCTTGGGCAATGTGGCGATGAATAAAATTAAGGGTGCTTCCACTATCAACAAGGATGATGACCTTTCGATGCTTAATGTAACCAATTATCTTGAGGGTTTGAGGAACATAGAACCTAGTGAGAGCATTCAGGGAAATGACTGGTTCAAATTCAAGAGGGTCAGAGGGTGGGGTCATGTCAGTGGGTTCAGGTGACTCGGCCACAAGGGGGCGTCGACATCGACTTCCGAAACATTCTTGAAAATGGCCATAAAAATATTTTTTTCCTTACACTTGTGCCCATGTAAATATTTTTCATCACAATTATAACAAAGGCCTTTGAGTCGGCGTTCAACCATTTATTCCCTAGTCAATTTCTGGATCTTTAGTGGAGTGCAAGGAGGAGTGGGAGTGACTAGTTTAGGGCAAGTAATAAAGGAAGGTTATCAGGTTTGAGAAGAGACAACCTGTTGTACTTCCTTAGCTATTTTAGTAGATTCCACCCAACTCTCAAGCCAAGCCATTAGGACATGGGCATGAATCTCATCCTTGAGGCCATTGATAAAATATTCTCAGAAAAAAACATCAGACATGCCCTATGTACGGAAATCCAATCGCTCAAAAGAGGCTATAAAGTCTTCCACTATGCTAGATTGTTTCAACATTGTCAAATGACCTAAATGGTTGGTGTCAGTGTCAAAGTGTTCATAAAGCTCTGCCACAAATTGTGTCAAATCCACACACCCTTGGCAAGCATTGTTTCTCCATTGCCACCATTGCCAATGTCCTTGATCTAGATGGAGAACACCATACCAGAGTTTGGCCAACTCATTTGAGTTACAAAGAGAAATAATGTTCCATTTGAGTTACCTAGCCAGTGGGATCCGAGCCATCAAATTTGTTCACATCCACACGCGGAAGGCATAGGTCACGTTGAAAGTGATGGGACTGAAAATTTTGGGAATTTGAGGAAGTTTCACCTTTAAAGTGCAAATGTGGGTCAGAGGAGGGAAGATCAGTCGGGATATTCAGCTTGGTGTAGATCATGTTAGTGAAGGATGCAATCTGGGTAGTGAGGTCATGTTTGATGGTTTCCATTTTGGCATCTATGGAGGAATGCATGTTTTTATTGATGGTGGAAAAATTGGCACTGAGTTGCCTCACTTCCTGTTGGGTCTCTATGAAATTAGAGGAAAAGGAATTGAAGTGAGCTTCCAAGTCTTGGATACATGTGTGGGCCATGATGAAGAGGGAAAATGAAAAGGGACGGGTGGGACCACACAAAAAATTGGTGATGGGTGAAGTGTATCATGACGATCAGGGCGACGAGGGGAATCCAATGGGGTAAGGCCCAAATAAGGGTGTTGGAAGGGGGTCGGGTCCACTGGAATTTTTTTTTACTAAAAAATGATAGGTATGACTACGATAAGGGCGAAGAGAGGAATCCAATGGGATATGGCTCAAATAATGGCACGAACAGGATCTGGACTCATGAGGATTTATACTTCGATCTGAAGAATATTGCAGTGTTGAAATGCCCAAATTCTTAACATGAAGAAATGTGTAGTAATTTTGCAACCCGAATGCAGGAGGCATAGTTGTGCGACAATATATCTTGTCTATTCTGTTTTTGTTTCCATCCCAAGGGTTAGGGTATGCAGGGTGTCTAAAGACACAGGTTTTACCTATGCTATAACTCTATGATATATGTGTGGGGTCCAAAAATAGTACTCGGCCCAATATCTCGGGAACCAACTAAGGAGGCTAGATCGTGCCCTTAGTCGTAATACTCGACTACCCAGGTACTAGAGAGTATCTTCTCAAGTGTTGTTCTCGATGGCACTATAGAATTCAGACATCTGATCAGTTTATCTATGGAGGGCTTAAGGAGATCTATGTCGATCCGCATATAGGTGTTGGTTGATGCGCTACCACTCGAAGGGGTACCAACAAGGGTTACAAGGGTGGCCAACAGATGTGCGCTTAAGTACCACTTGTATTTCCCGCGTGTATGACTCCCCGACTGTGGGTTTATGCATGTAATGACATATCTCTGTAGCTTTAAGACGTCGGAATACGTCTCTACCCTGAAAAAAAAATTAACCCACAATTTTATGCCAAGGAA
Organism: Picea mariana; assembly: GCA_032191745.1. Taxonomy (NCBI): domain Eukaryota; kingdom Viridiplantae; phylum Streptophyta; class Pinopsida; order Pinales; family Pinaceae; genus Picea; species Picea mariana. The sequence continues at coordinate 121,685 of JASDQU010306453.1, read as the reverse complement.
AGTGCTCTGATACCACTTGTAGTATTCCAGATATAAAATAGTAAGCATAACTTAAATATTTTAGCTAGAATTGGCATATCAACAATTATATAACCAGAACAATACCAGAATAATACCATAATAACACCAGAAAGAGCACCTTGATTAATGATAGCAATGTTCACTTACCTCTTCGAGGGGGCAACCTCCATCAGAGTGGATCTCTATTACAATAATATCCAAGACAAGACTTTGCATACCCTTGACTCCTATTTATAATAAATTTGTCTATCCAAAAAAACAACCTAGAGGAAGATCCTTCTAAAAGCGGAAGCTTCTATTAGGTCTTCTTATATTTGACTTATTCTTCCTTATTGCTAGGACTTATTAATATTGGCCTTTATTACATGGAAATATATTATTCTACCTACGTGAGGGGTTAGGGAGGTTAGGTCCCTAACACATTGCAAAAGATGTTTGATCATAGAAACCTTCAAAGAAAATGAGTTATACATGCAATATGTTATGTATGTATTGTTGTTTGACCTCATTCAGGAACATTTAAGGGCATGTGGATATGTGTTGACTATAAATGAGTCAACATGACATTAATGGAAAGGGTTAATGACAAGTCCCTTGTATTAATCAAATTCTCATGCAATTTCTACAAGGTGATGTGGGACTTTGCAACATTGAATAGGTCACCAAACATGACTTAGAGACAAAAGTCAAAACAAAAATACATAACTTTTTAGGCTTCAAAACCTGTGGAAGTTATTACTAGAACTTAAAAAACCTATCTTTGTTTGGTCATTAATGTTGGAGATATTACACACACATAGGATTTTCCTTTCCTTTTCTTTTCCTAAGTTTATTTGGTTATGTTGAGGGTCCCTTAGTATAGATATTCTCCACTCATTGAGAATATTCCCCCCTAGACAAGGGTGCCACATACCCTCCAGTCAATTCTCAGTTATCATTTAGTTAGACAAGTTGAGTGAAGTGTTGCATGGAAGCCTTGGTTTTATCACCAAGTGTTGCATGCTAACCTCAGGATCATCACCAGTAATGTGCACTTTCATTGGGATCATCACCATTAAGTCACATTCCACATGTGTGAGTGATCTCCTCCTCATTTCACTCTGGTTTAGCTAGTTAACTAACAACTACATGACCAATTAACTAGGACTAGGTTGCAGTTGACTCCAGTGAATTCCCGTGCATGTCACATCTCTCTAGAACACTCCTAATGTGCATTATCTTGGCTACTGTAGCGATTTAGTTGTGTCATACAGAGTATATCACTTGTATTGTAACATTCTCTTACTCAAATAATATAAATTATTTCATTATTTTCTCCAATGTGTGTCTCCTCTCTTCATCCACCATTGCAAGTTGTGTATGTTTCATTGTTAGCTAGATATTTTGTGTAGGTATCTCATAAAATCTACATGGTATCAAATCCCACAAGTTTCTAGCAAGGATTGTCACCAATACTTTTTTGTAGGTACCAAAGATGGAACAAAGCAACAAGAAAGATGGAATTTCCCACATCTGCAATTCTAACTCCATATAATTACTTTGACTGGAAGCCAAGAATTATAAACCTACTCATGGGTAAAGGATTGTATTGGATAACCATGGCCACAGAAACAAAACCCACATCAATAGTGGAAAAATCCAAGTACTTCAATCGCATGGATGATGTTCACAGTCTCTTATGCATGTCTACTTATCCCGACCTATGGTTTCACATCGATGCATGCAAGACACCAAATGAGATATGGACCACCTTGGATGGTCTCTTTGGCAAGATGGATGAATTGAGAGGCCATTTTCTCGAAGTAAAATTGAACTCCTTGGATCCGAAGAACTTTGACAATTCCCAATATTACTTCACCAAATTTAAATCTCTCCTTCTTGAATTGACAGACTATGGTATCAAAAAATCCAAACAAGAAAAAAAATGGTTCTTGTTATCATGGAAAAACTTGGACCGGAATTTAGTGTATTTGTCTCCAGATTTCATTCTACTATATTCACCACAGGAGCAACCTAGACCATGCCTTCATTGTCGCATTTCATTGAGGATTTGACATATGAGTAGGATAAGCTCATTCATATGGGCATAATCAAGGGCCCCAAGGCACATGCACTTGTTGTGCATGATGGCAGCAACTCTCAAAATCCTAAATCCAAACAGAAAGGCAAAGCAAAGGCGCATGCAGAGCCAAAGAAGGAAGAGTACTCCAAACCCTTCAATGATTCCTTAGGTTCCAAAGGTGGAAAAATAAAGCAAGGGAAGAAGTGTGGTTACTGCAATCGCGAGAACCATCCAGAATCTGCATGCATGAAGAAGAAAATATATCTTATGGAACAAATAATTCAAAAGAAAAACCTTAGGGACTTCATTCCTGAGGATGTCAAGAAAAATTCAAAAGATCAATCCCCAAAGAAAGGTAATTCTTATGCATTAGTATCTATTCATTCTTATCCTTACACATGGATTGTAGATCGAGGATCTTCCCATCACATGGAAAACAAAAAGGATATTCTGTCTTTTTTAACTGCATGTACGAGGCCCCTATCCTCATGGGGGATGACTCTCCAGTCGAGGTCACCAGAAAAGGGAGAGTGGAACTAGATCATGGAAGCTTTGAGAACATATTGCATGTCCCTCAAATTTTCGTGAATCTAATCTCAATGTATCAGATTGCATACTTGGGATGAGGAAAAAAGGTGGAGTTCACACCAGACTTTGTCTCCATATTCAACATGCAAGACAACTCCAAAATTGTTGTCGGGGAGGTAAATCATAAATCTCGACTATACACTTTTTCTAAGTTTATTGAACCTGATTCCTATATACTACTTACAAATGTTGATGATAATAGTATATTATGGCTTGAGAGGTTTGGTCACCTGAACTTCAGGTACATGCATCAATTTATCAAGAAGGGGATGGTCACTAGGTTACCTGATATACACTTTTCCAAAGTGGTTTGTGAAGGATGTGTCCTTGGCAAGCACCCTCAAGAGAAGTTAGAGAAGGGGAAGACTCACAATGCCTCCTCTCCATTTGATCTGATTCATAATGATCTCATGGGTCCATTCCTGCATCCATCCATCAACAAGGCAAGGTACATGCTTACATTTTTGGATTATTACTCACGTTATACTTGGGCATTTTTTCTCAGGCAGAAGTTTGAGGTCTTTGAGAATCTCAAAGAGTTCAAAGCACTTGTTGAGACTCAATCAGGGAGAACGATCAAAGCCCTCCATACAGATAATGGAGGGGAGTATGTAAACAAAGATGTTCAAAATCTTTGTCTTGAGGTTGGGATACAATTGCAGCACAAATTACCATATACTTTTCAACAAAATGGTGTTGTTGAGCTGAAAAAAAAAATCTCTCAAAGAGATGGTCAATTGCATGCTACATGTAAATGCACTTATTCCCAAGCTTTGGGCTGAGGCACTTAATTGTGCCAATCAAATTCAAAATAGATACCCTCATAGATATATTAAGGACATGACTCCTTTTGAGGCTTGGAGCGACAACAAACCGGAAGTCACCCACTTTTGTATCTTTGGATCACAAGTATGGGCCCGCATTCCCTCTAAGAAGAGGAAAGCATTAGATCCACCGATCCACCCAAGCATCTTTTTCGGTTATCGTGATGGTGTGAAGGGATACAAATTACTTGATCCCTCTACATACCAACTCATCATTGAGCACAGTTTCCAGCTCGAGGAAATTCCCCTGCATGCTCTACATGAGCCACATGCATAGGATTTTGTACTTCCACTAGTTGTGGATGACGAGTCCACACATTCGGATCACACCATAGATCTGAGTTCCAATACAGAGTCATAGGAGTCAGAGGATACAAATGCACAATCAAAGAATTCATATGAACAGTCAAAGATTTCAAATGCAGAGTCAATACATGCAGATGAGGAGATAGAGTAGATGCCCAAGCGGGCTTAGTCCACACTTCAAGATTCATAAGACCTTGTTGGGGATCCAAGTGATCTGAGGAGGACCAAATCTTAGTTTGAGCATCCTCCTCTTGTACTTACTTCCATTGAACCCACGATTCCTTTGCATTGTTATATGGTTCAGTCTTCAAACTTGTAGTCCTACAAAGAGGCTACAGGGAACCCCTACTGGGAAGCAACCATAAAAGAATAGTAAAACTCTCTCCTTGAGAAATAGAGTTGGGATCTGGTTCTGCTTCCTTTAGAAAATAATCTTTTCAAATGTAGATGGGTCTACAAGACCAAAAAGGCAGCAGAGGGATAGGTGAGAAGACACAAGACAAGATTGGTTTCCAGGGGATTTCAACAGATCCACGGGATTGACTATGATGAGATTTATTCTCCAGTAGAAAATTACATTAGATGGTTGTGTAGAATTATTTTCTTCACAGGGATCTCTTAAAGGATATTTATATGGAGCAGTCGCTTGGATTCATACATAATTCATCTTTAGTGTGTCGACTCAAAGAGTCACTCTCTAGCCTCAAGCAGGTTCCTAAAGCATGGTACGCAAAGATGGACTCCTACTTTCTCTCCAAGAATTTTGTTAGATGCAAATCCAATCCAAATGTCTATATGTTAAAGACCATTGAGTCACTTATGATCCTATTCCTATATGTGGATGATCTCTTGATCACCGACAACTTTGTTTTACCTATTGTTATGGTAAAGGGAATTCTTTGTGACATGTTTTCGATGACAAACATGGGTCCACTCCATTTATTTCATGGTCTCAAGATCATCCAGGATTCTTCATGCATCAAGCTATCTCAGGATAAGTATGCTCGAGATCTCATGGAGATATTCCACATGACAGACTGCAAGTCTGCACCTACACCCTTCTTACATGGGGATATAATTGAGGATGGTTGGGATACACCAGTGGTGGATAACACATTGTATCGATAGATTGTGGGAATCCTTTTGTATCTCACCCACACCCAATCATATCTATCATATGCAGTAGGGGTAGTCTCTAGGTACATGCAGGAGCTACATGATTTACGCTGGAAGGCTACAAAGCACATCCTCAGATACGTTCAGGGAGCCATCAATTATGTGATCCACTATGAAATAAGTTGCAAGTTGGACCTCATAGGCTTCACTGATTTCGACTAGGATGGTGATGGCACCAGATATTTCCTTATGCCCAGAATTTTAGAGCTGACCCTGTAGTTTTTATGGAGTTTTTACATATCAGTGGTCATTTGAGAGGCCTTGAAGGTATGAAGGCATTTGCATTGTGGATTGTTGGTGGGTATGAGGATAAGAAGGCACGGGAGTGGAACTGCTACCCTCATGTTGTCGGATGATCGACCAATGAAGAAGATTTGTTTGCAAAGGTATGACCTTTGTTTCACATACGTGATGTTTCGCACGCCAGGTGGGACTAGAATGTGACTTGTTGGACACCATATATCCTTTAAAACGACATTCAATATTCCTTCCAACTATCAATGAAGCAGTGTATTCATTTACATAGTAGAGGTTACAAGTTCAAATATAAGGGGTAGCGTATATATACCTCCGTAGACTTTACTAAAATCGTTGGATGGAGGGGATCCCTTGTTCCACAAACAAGGGGTTCTCATACACCAATTTGGTGTCTATATTGGTCGTGACCTTAAACTTACATTATTATTATTATTATTGGTGGAGCAACATTGTATTCTTGACGTAGAATTATTCAAAAATATATGTATGCATGATGCATAAAGGTTGTGGCACATTGTGTTATTTCAAATATTTATTTATTGCACTAATATAGTACAATGCACACCTTAGTAACATTATTGGAAGCAGTATGTTATGAATGTTTTCTCAGTAAAGTTGAAAGTTCATAACTAGAAGACAATTTGATTCTACTTGTTTGAACTTGCTAGCAGATTTATTGATTCCTCCTTTCAACAATAAATGAAAGGACACAGAAAGAAGAAATTTAGAGGCAGAGGGGTTTGGCATAATCCCCATGAAAAATCCAACCTTCATTGTACTTGTTGTGGAATGAATGGGTCACATGAAGCTAATCACTGTTGAGTTCCATGGTAGAAGATCAAAGAAGAAAGACAGAGTCAGAAAGAAGACATAAATAGAAATTTAAAACCATCAAAAGGTAAAGCACCTGTTCATTATGTTGTTTCCCATTGCAATATATGAGTAACTAAACATTTGTTTAATACTTCATTTGATTTTTGCGGATATGCATAACTTCTTGACATAGGCGCAACCTCTCACATGAAATATTGAAGACATTTCTTCAAAGACTTCAGTGACAGTGTAGATGGTGTAGTGTACTTTGAGGATAGATCAAGTCTCAAACCTTTTGGAATGGGCACCATCGGGCTTAAGTTCCCTGGACTCCTGGATTTTATTATACACAATGTAATTTATCTTCTTGAGTTGCAAAGGATCTTGTTGTCCCTTGTGCACATGAGACAACAAGGCCACTATGTTCATATGATTGGTGGGAAAGTTGAAATACGAAAGGATTCTGATAGCATGTTTGTTATGACCGGAATGGAAGATGGAAGACTGTTGGAGTTGAATGGGACATATTCCCATACACACATTGTTGCATACCTCTCTCATAATGACTTGGGTATAATGCCATCTAGTCTTTATGGAATGTTTATTTGGATATAATAATTATGATTGTTTTCATTTGTTGAGAAAGAATGGTATTTCTGGTTTTCCTACTATTCCTAGGAAATTGAAGAAATGTGATGCTTGTATCCTTGGAAAACACAACAAACAAACCTTTCATGATTCTACTTCCAAATCATGTCGAAAACTTGAATTAATTCATTCTCATTTGTGCGGCCCTGTGATTGTTCCTTCTGCAAATGGAAACAAATATATTAGGAATTTTATTGATGATTACACCAGAATGTGTTGGGTGTACTTGTTGAAAGATCAATCACAAGCTTTTGAAACTTTTAAAAATTTTCATGTATGGATTAAAAATGAAGCTCAGTCTCGTATTGGATCTCTTCACACTAATAATGGAAGAAAATATACATCTGATTAATTTGAAAGCTACCTTTTCCAACATGGGATCAAACATCAAACCATGGTTCCATACAATCCCCAATAGAACAGTGTGGTTGAACGAATGAACAAGACACTCCTAAATATGGTTTGTTCCATGATGTTTTTCAAGAATGTTAAATTGATGTTTTGGGTTGATGCAATTCTATGTGCAGTTTGTCAAAAACATGTGTCCATCTCATGATCTTAAAAACAAAATCCATATGAAATGTGGTATGGCCACATTCCTTCAGTGAGGTATCTTGGGGTCTCTGGTTCCACCTGCTATACCTTGATTCCTAAGGAGAAAAGAAGTAAGCTTGATGCAAGGAGTCAGAAGTGCATCTTCTTGGGGTACTCAAATACCACTAAGGGGTATTGTCTTTATGATGATACAAACAAAAAATTCTTCCTTTCCAGAGATGTAATCTTTCTTGAGTCATCCAAGAAAGACGAAAATGTTGAGAGGAAGCTTGATCATTTGGACAAATTCACTCATGTAAATATATATCATGAATTTGATGATGAGTTTCCACATCTTGAAGGGGGGATCCCTATTTTGGGTCAATCTATGGAATATCCTTTTGAAGCACCATCTTCCCCACATGAAGAATTCCCTACCACTTCATTAGAACATGAAGTTTAGTTGGATGATGTGATCAATAGGATTGAAAATTTAAGGCTTGATGAGATCTCAACACCATGTCAATCAGATGAGCAACTTCGACCATCTCATAAAGGTCCACCAAAATGGATCACAAAAACACTTGAAAATGTTCATCCTGATGAGGTCAGAAAGACAGGAACCATAATGTCCTAAAGAAAAGATGGAGGTAATGTAGATAATTCAAACTCGGGTGATGTAGATGACATGAATGTTTCATATGATTTTGAGTTGAATTTATCTACTAACCTTGAACCAACTTCCTTTCAAGAAGCCACTTCTCATCATGAATGGAAAGAATCCATGTAGAAGTAATATGATGCTCTCATCAAGAATAGGACATGGAATTTGGTGGACTCTCCATTTGGAACCAAACCAATCGAATACAAGTGGGTATTCAAGAACAATTACAAATCAGATGGATCACTTTACAAGCACAAAGAAAACCTCATGACAAAAGGATTTGCACAGAAAGAAGGTGTTGATTATGAGGAGATTTTTTCCCCCACAACAAAATGGGATATCATCTGTGTTAAAATAATTGATGTGCTCATTTTCACCATAAACAATATCTCTATTGTCACCCATCCATAGGGATAAAGCCACCCCCGAGCACCTTAAACTTTGACATAATTATTTTGGAAATCCATACTAGAACCAACATATAAACCCTAGATGCTAACTGCAGCAACAACTCAAGACAAGTAGAGCGTTACTTCTCCAAGGGTAGCACACNAGAGAGAGAGAGAGTCTCCATATCTACAGAACAATTACCATACACAAATGTAGTAGCTGCAGCTGCAGCGGCACTACTCTCTCAAAATTGTGCCATACTTAGCAAGAATATCACCAAGAGTATTACCAAGAATATCACCAAGAATTTCACCAAGAATATCACCAAGAATATCACTTAAAGAGAGACCAAGACCAAGAGATGACCATACACCCTTATTCCTCCTTGTAGTTGTAGTTGCAGCTGCAACTACAGCTCTCCACAAGACTTGTGCTCTCACTCGGTGTACAAATGAGCTAAAACGTCCTCTATTTATATTAATTTGTCCAGTGACTTTTCTGGTTGGGCCGAACTGACTTTCTGGTAATTATATTTTTTGTTTATCTTTTTCCTGTGGAGCTGACTTGTCTTTCTAGAAGATAATATTCTAATATTATTTATTCTTCTAGGTCAACTTGCCTTCTAGGGTTTTCACACATATGTTTAGGGTTTACCTTGCTTCCAGAATATTCCATTCTAGTCAAAGGTTACACTTGGAGGTTAATACCTCCCACAGATATCGTAACATCAACACTCCCTCCTAGCTAGGGTGGTATTAATGGTGATGGTATTGAGCACACACAAACCATTATGTCGGTAGCATCATCGTAGCCACATAGGCTATCTCGTGATCATGCAACTCAAGTCATGAGCATCATCATCACTATCATTATCGTTCGATAGCATCCTGGCATCAACATACATCATCATTTGCATCATCTCTCGAGGTCATACTCCATCTAAGTAATCAGGCATGATGTTGAATAAGTCATGTGTTGAACTCAGTGCACTCAGCAGAGTGTCTCACATGAGTCACCCACTCAACAGAGTGGTGCATGGACCATTCTTCTAATCTGTACATACGTCCTAGAAGAATATTTGTCCCAATAGATGCTGAAAGCCCCGCAATGGGCTACAAGGACCATTATTCTAATCCAGACCTACGTCCTAGAAGAATGTCAGTCCTCTGAGATGTTGAAAACCATGCCATGGGCTACATAGACCATTCCTATAGGAATGTCAGTCTCGGACTATTTTCTAATCGGGTCATATGTACCATAGAGATCAATCTCTACCCATATTCCTTAGAAAATATTGGTCCCGTATCAACCACCCTAATTGGGACATCATGTCCTTAGGGGGCGGACTATTCAACTCGATCGGGCCAGTAACTGTGCCTCAAGAGAATATCGGTATTGAACCATTTTCCTAATTGGGACACAATATGTGCCTTAGGAAAATAACAGTCCATGATACGTCAACAATTTGTCAACCTAGACCATTCTCCACAGGGAGAATGTATGTCCACCAACAATATGTTCTACCTAGACCATTCTCCTCCTGGAGAATGTTTGTCCACCAATACATTGACTATCCATCTAGCTGGAAATCATCTCCAACACTAGTGGTAGTCTCTATGGCAATCAGATAGTAGCATACAACTACTACAATTCCATCCAATAGAGCACAATTGTGTCTATGCATAGTAGTACACAACTATTGCCCAGTGGTACACAACCACTCCTAGTAGCACACAACTACTAACCAGTGACACTTAGTCACTACTAGTGGAACACATCCACCACAATAGAATACAACTACTGTCTAGAGACATACAATCTCCACATCAATCAAATCATATCATCTGATATCATCCTGCATCAACAGTGTCATCAACTACATCACTTCTAAGTTATACTATCATGATGTGAATGCATCATATCTAAGTTGTACTAGTGTGATCTGGAGTATCATCTACATCATCTCTAAGTTTTACTAGCATGACATATCTAGCATGATGCCAATGCATCATATCTAATTTGTATGCCACCTCTAAGTTGTACTCGCATGATGTAGATAAGTGCCTCACTGTGTCACCTCTAAGTTATATGATCATCTCTAATCCGTACTATCATGACATATCTAGCATGATGCCAATGCATCATCTCTAAGTTGTGTGCCACATCTAAGTTGTACTCGTATGATCATATCTAGCATGACACGAGCCTCGTGCATCATCTCTAATTTGCATGGGAATCTCTAAGTTGTACTAGCATGAATATCTAACATGATGCCAATACATCAGATCTAAGTTGTATGTCACATCCAAGTTGTACTTGCATGGCCATATCTAGCATGATGCGGCTCACCATCATTGTCTCTAAGTTGTACTAGCATGACATATCTAGCATGATGTCAATACATCATATCTAAGTTGTATGCCACCTCTAATTTGTGCTAGCATGATGCTCTTCATGCCACTGTATCAACAACTCCAACCATCTGTATCATATCTTAGTTGTACTAGCATGATCATATCTAGCATAATGCAAGCATCATCTCTAAGTTGTACTAACATGATACAGATCTGCAACTCACCGACAGTCCATGATGCCACATATCAGAGCTCCTTCCAAACTGAGGAATTCATCTCCTCCCTTTCAACCAAGGGAGAAATCTCCACAAGCCCCAGCTTGTCCCTCAAGTATGCAAACTTTATCTTAGACAAAGGATTCATCAAAATACTTGTATTCTTCTCATCAGTGGAGATATATTGGAGAACCACTTCTCCCCTCTAGACTTTATCACGGAGAAAATAGTACTTGATATCAATGTGCTTCGACCTATCATGGAACACCGGATTCTATGAGAGATTCACATAACTCTGGTTATCACAATACATCATGGTCGAATCCAACACCTGATCAAACAATCCAGAAAATAGCTTATGGAGCCACACTGCTTTCGTACAAGCATCACAAGCTGCAATATACTTTGCTTCTACAGTACTAAGTGCAACAAACTTTTGTTTCTTTCTAGCCCATGATATCATAGAAGATCCCAAACTGAAACATATACCAGAAGCACTCTTTCTGTCATCTGCACTCCCTGCCCAATCTGAATCAGTAAATCCATGCAACTTGTACATCATTGTTTGAGGCATATTTCAAACCATAGTTTAGCATCCCACAAAGATATCTCAAAATATGTTTTGTAGCTATCCAATTCTCATGTATAGGTTCCACCTGGAACTGGCTCAACGTGTTCACTGCAAAGAAATTGTCCGACCGGGTATTAACCAAATACATCAATGAGCCAATCAACTACCGGTACATGGACGAGTCTACTAGATCAAAGTCAGAGTCTCTCAACTTGCTCATATATTTCACCATGGGAGTTGTCATGGATTTGCAATCCATCATCCCAAACTTTTGAAGGATCTTTACAACATACTTCCCTTGCCCCAGGAAGATTTCACCATGATTCTGCTATACTTCTAGACCCAAATAATAATGCATGAGACCAAGATCCTTCATATCGAATTCAGAGGCTAACTCCCTCTTACACTGAGTAATGAGAGGCTATGCACCTGTCAGAAACAAGTCATCAATATATTGTAGCCGGATCACAGGTGCGCCATTCACAACCTTGTAATAAGAATATGGATCAACATAGTTCTTGGAAAAAATCGAGTATCGTCAAGTATCTAGCAATTCGTGCATACCAAGCTCTTGGAGCTTGCTTGAGTCCATACAAGGCTTTCTTCATACATGGGTTTCTCTCGGGTGTACCTCGAATCCTTGAGGTTTCTCTATGTATACTTCTTCCTCAATTATTCCATTTAGAAAAGTGGTATTTACATCCATTTGATGTAAACTCCAACCCATGGATGCTCCTAGATATATCATGGCTCTAATAGATGTATATCTGGTAACCGGAGAAAACGTCTCATCATAATATTCTCCCTCCTGTTGAGAGAATCCTCTAGCGACAAATCTCGCCTTGTACTTATAGATACCTCTATCCAGTGCATGTTTTATCTTGTAAATGCATTTAGGAACAATTTCCCATACATCGTTTTTCATGATTTATATTATTCCATTACATCTTTCTTCTATTCTTTCTGCTTGACTGCTTCTTCAAAGGTGGAAGGTTTTGTAATTGGAATATGGTTTTCACTTCTTTCTTTCTCTACGTCCTTTATAATTGATACTTGGTGAGACCATTTGCTTCACCACTGATGAAGTCATTTTCTCCATGCTTTCAACTGTCATTGTAGCTCCCTCCTAGAGTTATCACCTGTGACCTTCCTGGAACAAGAACAATAACAAAGGAAAATAGCAGACACCATTATTCAACACTCTTCCAGTGTTGTGATCAATCATTATTCCATAGTAACTTATTTGGAACAAACAAATACATCTCCATGGTAGCCTCCATGAAATCTTGTAAGATAACCTGCCCGAGACAAGATTAATAAAAGTATTTCTAGTATTATAGCATTTTTCATAAGAACATATCTATGGTAACAATAATGAGTAACAATTTCATGATGATCAACATAGTATGATCAAGGTGAATTTCCCGAGAACAAAACAAGAAATATATCTCTAGAGGAGATGTTAGTTCATTTTGTAAACAAGTACAATAAGCATCTATATCAATAGTATTCACAAGCCATCAAGTATTCATTACATCTAGCAGTAATAGAACCTTTCAAAGACTGCTTTCACAATTTGTAACATAGCAACTATCAATCTTGATATGTGCAAATTGGAAACTTATCAATTTAATCAAACCTGGAACCTGAAGCTTCAACTGCTATGGAGAGTGCACTTGTTCCTTTGAATGTACTAAATCCAACATCATTGCTTGGACAACATCTCTAGTAAATTCCCTGCAGACATACTCATCCTTTGCTAGATGATATAACTTGAAAAGCATATACAAGTGCATACCTTTGACATCGTTGCAACATCGTCCAACTTGTCTTTCTAATATGAAACTAGAAACCATCTTGACAAGAAGAGATTAGAAACTGAATCAGGAGTTTCAATGATTAAAACAAGCTAGAAACTCTGAAATTTCAACTTTGACCACAAATTCAATTTGACTAGAAGCCAATCTTTGACTTTGACTTTGACCAGACAACCTTTGAATTTGACCAAAAACTCAAACCTAATGTTTTTGCTAGATGAGGGTGCCAAGAGGTGTGCTAGGATAAGGCACACTAGGATGTTAAAGAAAAATGCCAAACACTTCACTTTAGGTGCCCGAACAAATGGGTTAGGGTTTGTTCCCGCTGCAAAACCTGACTGCAACTGTAACTGCAATTGGTGCTATAACAAGCTTGACAATGAACTTCCTAATCTACCTTCCATTGGTTAGAGTGTCTGAAGATAGTGTGGGCCCATAACCTATTAAAATAATTGATGTGCTCATTTTCACCATAGACAGTATCTCTATTGTCACCCATCCATAGGCACGAAGCCACCCCCGAGCACCTTAACCTTTGATAGATGATCCGAAATGATCTTTTAAAGACTTTGGCTAAGTATTTTGCATGAGTTGATTTACCATTTAGAAATTAAAGAGAAGAAGAATATTTAATGAAAGAATGTTGCAGCCATCATAAAGAATGCAAAACAGAAAATGAGCATTAATAAAATCAAACCATAATGCCAAAAATTGTTAATGGAGTTCGGCAAAGTTGTGTACGTCTCTGGGCCTTTGTCTCAGTGGGGGAGGCTTTCTTATTAATCTTCAATTTTTCAAAATTAAATCATAATTACATCAATTTGTTCTCTGACTGACATAGCAATGTTTTTCTTTGTCTCAAGAAATCAACGCAATAGACGACACTGGAAAAGGTGGAGTACAACTCCCATAAATGGCCTCCAAAGCTCTGTTACTCTTTTGGCTTCCCTGCATAAAAATGGCTTCCTCTCTACAAATTGACATCATTCTCTTGTTTTGAACATGTTCATGGTTGTAAAAACACATGGTTTATATATAATTTTAGTTGGGGTCACATCCCAACTTCCTCTTAATATCTGGCCTTAATATTGGCTCCAGATCCTCAAAAAAGGGTGAAAATCCATCAAAATCAAGGCAAAATACAAAAGAATCCCTTTTCCAAATTTTAAAAACCCACTTTGGAAAAATATTATGGCACGTGCCCCTTTTTCGTCAGCTCCTGGTCATATGGGACCATGTGTCCATGCATTGGGGTTGAATAGTTAGGTCGTGCCCCTAAACTTTTGACACCTAGTCGTGTGGGTTACCATATGGCCTTTCGTTGTGTCAACCACAACACCTGAGTCCGTTGGTATAGCCTCTGGTCTAGCTCCTGAATCGACGGGTAGCCCCCTTCGACTGGGGGCTTATCCCCTAAACCTCTGCCATATCACAACAAAAAGGATTTTGGGGGCATGCTTAACAAGTCCCGCTCCTCCATTGTTATGTCTAGCGAAAGGTGGTTAAGTTGTTGCATGCGGATAGGTCAGGAGTTCAAACCACCGGGAGGCCAAGCCAATTTTGACCCAGGCCTTATTGGCCCGATCCGGGGTGCCACGTGGTGCCCTGTGATTGGGCCATGTGTCACGTTGCCACTGGCTTGTACCAACCAGTCAGTTATACAGTCACCTGCCAGTCAGTCAACACCATACACTATGTCACTGCCATGCGTCAACCTATCACTGGGCCACGTCATCGTATGAATTTCCACGTGTTAGTCTGTACAATCTAGTCACCTGCCACATTAGCACCCGAAAACACCAAATTTGTCGGACACATGTCATCCTCTGGTGTTGCCATGTCAGCATGATGACATCATCTTCCACGTCATGTTGACGTACTGCTCACGTTAGTAGTATGGACTGTTGACTTTGACTTTGACTTTTTTACATGTTTGGGAAAAACTTCAGATTGAGATAACTTTGTCATATGGAGTCTATTTTTGAAAAAGAATATACTGACAAAATTAGCACGAAGAGCACTACGTGATGGCGTTGGTTTCGTCCAAATCCGAAAACTTTGAATTTTTGGCCTTTTTGGATCCATTTGGATCAACAAAATTATTCCAGAAATCCATACTAAAAGCAACAAATAAACCCTAGCTATGAATTGAAGCAACAACTCAAGAAAAGTAGAGCTCTACTTCTCCAAGGGTATCACACAAGAGAGAGAGAGAGAGTGAGTCTCCATATCCACAAAACAAGTACCATACACAACTGCAGCATTTGCAGCTGCACTACTCTCTCAAACGTGCGCCATACTTAGCAAGAATATCACCAAGAGTATTACCAAGAATATCACCAAGAGGTTCACCAAGAATATCACTTAGGGAGAGACCAAGACCAAGAGATGGCCATATTCCCTTATTCCTCCTTGCAGTTGCATTTGCAGTTGTAACTGCAACTCTCCACAAGACTTGCGCTCTGATTGGGTGTACAAATGAGCTAAAATTTCCTCTATTTATATTAATCTGTCTAGTGACTTTTTTGGTTGGGCCAACCTGACTTTCTGGTAATTATATTTTTTGTTTATCTTTTTCCTGTGGAGCCAACTTGTCTTTCTGGAAGATAATATTCTAATATTATTTATTCTGCTAGGCCGACTTGTCTTCTAGGGTTTTCACACATATGTTTAGGGTTTCCCTTGCTTCCAAAATATTCCATTCTAGTCAAAAGTTACACATGGAGGTTAATACCTCCAGTAGATACTGTAACATCAACAATCTGTACTTTATTTTCCATGGCATCACATAATGGATGGAAAATTCATCAAATGGATGTGAAGATTGCTTTCTTGAATGGAGACTTGAAAGAGAATGTGTTCATGTCTCAACTAGAAGAATTTGTTGTGAAGGGACAACAACATAAGGTATGCAAGCTCATCAAATCTTTATATGGCTTGAAACAAGCACCGCGAGCATGGTATGAAAAGTTAATTGAGCATCTTCTGAAATTGAATTTCAATCATTTCAATCTTGACGATGCAACTTTGTTTGTCAAGAAAATTGGAAAACTTGGTGTACATTTTGTCATATATGTAGATGATATGTTGATAACAGGGAACAATGAGAGCTACATTGCATCCATAAAGAAAGAGTTGAAGAAAGGCTTCGAGATGACATATTTGGGACATCTTCACTACTAGTTGGGCATTGACATGATTCAAAATCCAAGGTACATATTCATCTCCCAAAAGAAGTACATTGGATAATTGTTTAACAAGTTTGGCATGGTTGAGTGCAATCTTGTTTCTACTCCAATGGAACAAAATTTGAAACTCACATCAAAAGAAGGAAATGAATTTGAGGATACAACCAAGTATAAACAACTTGTGGGAAGTCTTATCTATCTTACTACCGCCATACCAAACATTTCATTTGTTGTTGGGATTCTTTCCAGGTTCATGCAAAATCCTTGTGAAGGGCATTGGTTTGCTGCAAAAAGAGTTCTAAAATACTTGAAATGAACTCAAGTATTCTAAGGTAGATGACTTCAACATGATCGGATATTCTGATTCAGACTTTGTTGGGGATAAGGAAACCAGAGTATCAACTTTAGGCTATCTCATGAGTCTTGTATCAACAATTGTCTCCTAGAGATCACACAAATAGTCGGTTCCGACATATTCCACAACATAGGAAGAATATGTGGAAATTGCAGAAGCAACGAAGGAGAATGTGTGGCTCGGGAAAATACTTGAAGATTGCGGGAGAAACAAGTGAATTCTACTCCTCTTCTAGTTGATAATACTTTCGCAATCAAGTTGGCCAAGAATCCTAGATTCCATGATCGAACTAAGCACATCAACAAAAAGTATCACCTGATTCAATATCATGTCGAGGCCAAGACTATTCACTTGAGACAATGTTCCACAAATGAGAAAATTGTGGACATATTCACCAAAGCACTTGGAAGAAATTTTTTTGAAAAGTTCAGAATGATGCTTGGACTCACACACACCCCTTCAGATTAAGGGGGGGAATTTTAGAGAATACCAACAGTCACATATTCATGTATTTAGTAAGTTACAAGCTAACACAATAATCATCGAATGTGGAGTTACTTTTTTGCCATCCCTGGCCTAACACCTTGAAATAAATATTTGACAACATATTGATATATAATTTGCAGTGGAACATATTTCTTCAATGGAACCTCTAAACTTTAGATGGACAAAAGCCTATTTGTAATCAAAGACCCAGATACCAATGTAAGATGTCAATGTAAGGAACAATAGTTCAATTACAAGAAAGTATCAAACTCAAGAATGATAAAGAGTTTAAATGCATATAGGATAAATAATATAGAATTAATGAATGAATTGAGTTTGATACATTAAACCTTGTGATTGTATATTTTGTGAGCACTAACTAGTTATGAAGGTGAAAAGTGATGTCCCTTAGTTAAGTTGTATCTCTAAGTTAATTAAATTATTATTATTATTATTATTATTATTATTATTATATTGCCTCTCCCTTCAAGGATGTTTTTTTCTCGATGAATTTGATGGAAAATGCTACATCTTTGTTCTGGCTTGCAATGCCTTGTGATGATTCTCCATTCTTGAAGTTGTCATGGTTGAAGACACAAATTGATATGGGTTACAAAGTGTTGCACATAATTGTCGTATTGTGAAAGGGTTAGAACATCTTACTTCAATTATTTGCGAAATTGTGTGTCAACAATTTGTATGATTTGGGGAATGATAAGATTCCACAACTGAGCTTCCTTCTTGTATACTATGATCCTCACTTAGTTTTTCATAATGAATTCATAATTGGTCTAGTCATTGAATACAATAATTATTATAATTTGGATGATGAGAAGGCATCCTTGTATCTTATGTCTTCTTTTTGGAACACTCATACTTTGATACTTTTGGTGATTTGTTGATTGATAACATTTCAATATAAGCATTTTTTTTTGTGTTGACTATATCTGTATTGGGTCCTTTTTCTAGGGTTTATTGATCAAATTGTTAAGTTGTTCTAACTTTTCTTGTTGTGACTTCTTCTCATTATTCAACTTATTGATTTGTGCAACCAAGGTTTGATTATGGTTTTGTTAATGATAATTTTCTTCATCTTTCTATGATTCAAATTTCTTCTTGAAATCTTGAATTTTTTGTTGTAATACTTTTTCATTTTGTTGATGTTTTACTAGTTCATCCTCTAATTTCTTAATTTATGACTTAAATTTATGTGTCCTACATTAAATAGTCTCCAACAATTATGACAAAGGTGACTTTTATTTTTAATATTTTAATGATCAACAAATACTCAAATTTCATTGCACAAAAGGTCATTTTGTATAAAAAGTTAAATTGATTGTGGAATTCATAATTGTTTTTCATTAATATTATCATAATTATTATATTGAAATTAATAATTATTATATTAAAATTAATAATTTATTACTCAAATTTCATTGCACAAAAGGTCATTTTGTCTAAAAAGTTAAATTATTTGTGGAATTCATAATTGTTTTCATTGATATTACCATAATTATTATATTAAAATTAATAATTTATTAAAGTGGGTGCATAAAATGCAACGGTCCCACTAAATTAATGCTATTCTCTTTCTTTCATTTAGTGAATTTCTAACCTTAATAGTATTCTCTAATTTCAACTTGGACTTTTGCTTCCTACTTTTAACTTGTACTTTAAATTATACCCCTTTTCACTTTTCTTCATAAATAGCTCTTTAATTTATACTTTATATATTTACTAAGAATGTAGAATATGCTACGTAATATAATGTTTTTGCACATTTACATATAATCTGCTTGATTTATATTATATATCCCTTAATATTTCGTCTTCATTTATCAACGAATATTATTAGGAGCAACTACTCCTAGCAGGTTGCAATGGTTTATGTGTATCACGAGATCTCGTGATTTCTCATGGAGATTCAAGTGGATGATAATAACGAGGTTCGAGCTTGTTGGGCGGTTGGTACACTAGCATAATGTGTGAAAGGGAGTGGCCTAGATGGAAAAGAAAGGCAGTTGTGTTACTATATAAAAATGATAGTATTAAATGATGGAAATTGTATGGATTTAACAGTGAATGCTTTGTACTGAAATTTTGGCACAATGTACAACGAGTAGTGCCATTTGTGTATGAAAAGATATTGTATGGATTTAACAGTGAATGCTTTGTACTGAAATTTTGGTACAATGTATAATGAGTAGTGCCATTGGTGTATGAAAAAAAGTTGCATAGTAGTTGGTGATGTTGGTATTGGGCATTAAGATTGGAATTTCAAATTCATGATATTCATTTGATGTTTATAATCAAATTTTTAAATGTTTTGCATATTTCAAAGTTGTTTGATGACAGGTACATTAAAATATTGGTCATATTTGACAACTAAATTGTTTCATGATGGGAAATTTACTCATCAAATTCTATTCCCGATGGGCATACAACAGGTGGTGGTACTGGTGTATGGACATATGATAATGTATTATATAGAAACATGGTATACAAATTGTATGGGTGTATTGTGTATGACAGTGGAGCCAATTCCCAGATCATGCTTTGATGTTGTTCTCTTAGTACAGTAGGGAAGATTTATTTTCATAACTTTTTTTTAATGTTCTTTGATACAATAATTACATTTATTGTGGAATGGAAGGTATGATTACTCTATTACATATGTGAGAACAATTTCCTTGAAATAGATATTTAGAAATGGAATGATTCACAATTTGCAGATCAACAAATTTCGTTAATGGAATTTATGAATTATAGATAACCAAAAGTTGATTTATGGTCAAAGAGTTGTATTAGAGAAAATCTAGTAAATGTGGCCAAAGTCCAAATTACCATAAATTTTGTAAAAATGGCTCTAATACCAATGTCATGAACAATAGTTCATTTATGATAAAATATCCAACATAAGAAGGACAAAGAGTTGAAATTCATATAGGATAAATAACGTTTAATTGGTAATGAATGAATTGAATTTCATACAATGAAACCTTGTCATGGTATACTTTATAAGCATTCAATAGTCATGAAGGAGAAAGGTTATTTCCCCTAGTGAGGTTGTGTCTTTTATTTAATTAAATTAGAATCATCATCGTCATCACTATTTATATTATATTCATAGCACCCTTGGTCATATGGGTTTAAAGGGATAAAATAAAATTAGCCCATATTAATTTTTACATGTAATTATTTTTTCAGGAGTACTAGTCAATATTCTCGCTATAACTTGCTCATAGTGTAGAAAATAGTGACCGATAAACCTATGTAAGAGAATAAATGCTAACATATTCTTAATAAAAATAGAATGTAAACAATGTTACACATATACAGTGCACAAGATATCTACCTTGGAAATCCTTCACTAGGAAAATTGGTTAACTCAGAGCCTCACCTTGTTTTCATTGTTTTTACAAAACAATTCAGAATACAATATTTAGGTGTTCCAAAACATTATCCAACCTTAGTCCATTAACTGGAACTAAACTACAATGTGTATAAAACCATGGGTTGAAAACCATCACCAAGAGACCCCAAGCCCCTTGATCATGTTGGGATGCACAATGTATTTGCAAAGAATACAACATATATCCAACAATCTCCCAACTGTTGAATATTTTTCATAAGGGGGTCTAAATATGTTGTAGCCTAGTTTTCAGTAAGTGTTGGCGTAGAGAAGAGTTCAATATAAGGCATATCCGCAAAAGCTATGAGATCATAGAAGCCTAATTATGTGATTATGTTGAAGGTTGAGTTTGTGGAAGCCAAGATGTTTTACTCATCCTCTATGCCTAGTATCTCCAACCCTTTGTGCATGTCTCTAAAGGCGCAATCATAAAGAGATGTGCAGAGACAAGTTAAATCATAAAGATGTG